>WAAB01024857.1:0-28599 GCA_013389865.1 Piaya cayana
ACATCAGCTGCAGCAGGCCTGAATGCACTTTGGGCTTTTACTGTGCTAAAGCATGTCAAGTACAAAGCTTTGCTATTAGTGGTTGAGTATACCCTACCTACCACGAGGTCCTTCCCACCTCTGAGAAGGGGATGGGGCAAACCATTGCTGGGTGTTGAGGCTTGATCAGATCAGACCCTGTTTTGGTACTGACTTGGCCCACAACACAAGGACTACTTTATCTAAGGAGCCAGAAAATGGTTATAGCTGTGCTACTTGAATTCAAAGACACTGGACAACAGGCTTCATGTATTAAGTAAGTCCTTATATGGGGACCTGGTACCCTAAAATTTCCATCTTGCTACTTGTTTGTAGCACCACAAAACTCCTACTCCTCAGGAGATATTCCTGACTTTCACAGCTGGCTACATCCACTTCAACAACATGCATACATTGAGTCTTCTGAGCAGCTTAGTCCTATGCATTTCCTGGGATATACAATGGCCTAAGCTGCTAGATAACTGCAGCCTGCTTCATCCCACCATTACAGTAGGCAACATGCTTCAAGCTGTAGGAGTCCTTTACTAGATGCTAAAGTTCTAGTTGCTAAAGGTCTAAATCTCTCAAGCTTTGAGGGTTAAAGGCAGTGTCCTTCAGACTTGACCACCAGTGGATGCTGCAAAAGCCAAAGAAGCCCTCCAGAGGCCACCACAGGCAGAGGTGCACTTATTCCTTGTCAGACTGCACCCATCTCATGCCTCTAGACGGGACCCACTGCTGAGAACAGCAGTGACAGACCACCCAGAGAGGCCATGTGGTCCTTAGATAGGAGTTGAGAGATGCCAGAGCCTGTGCAGGGCAGTTTCTCCAACTGTAAACACCTCTCCTTTCCAAAGCTGTCTACGCTGGACATTGTGCAATGATCCAACTAGCAGCTCAGCAATACTAAGCCAAGATACAGCCAGCTGAGAGCTGTCAACAACCCCAACATTTAGTCCTGCTTCTGCTCTCGGCAAGATCCACACTCCATTGCTTGTCTCCTTTATAGCCATGGGGAGAACAGACCATGTAATCTCCTTCAAGCAGACTGAGCCTCCTGTGTTTTCAAAGCATGCAGCACAAGTGACACTTGTGCAAGCCAAGCCAGAGTCTTTTGCACCACAGTCAGCCCAGATGGAGCAAGAAGCAAGCCAGCAGAGCTTTGAAAAAGCTTAAAGGCAGCTGTGTACAATGAACTGTCATAGAAAACATCTGTGTAGGCTCAGGTCCAGTGTGAGAGTCACCTGTTTTCCTCAGGGCAGAGGAAAACAACTCACCCTGAAGTGACTGTGCCAGAATTTAACAACATGTACTGCTTCTATTTTCCTCTTGAGTGTTTTCAGTATCACTTTTCCCTGGCTGTTGCAGCTCACTGCTTCCTGGTATTTGAAGCAGCTTTGGACAAGCTGGCATTAGTTCTCATGCTCAGGGAGGGATTTGCAGAGCCCCAAGTTACAACACTAAATCCCACTGGATGCTGAGCACCCAAGTTCAACACAGCCTGAAGTCCCACTTATGAAGGGAGGGGAAACTTCTCTGTCAAGTCTCATTACCTTGGAAGTAGCTCAGCTGAGCAGCCACGGGGAGGAAGTCTGAGTCAGAGCTGACATTCCCTTCTTGTCACAGCTGACAGGGTACCCTGTCAGCAGGAAGGGCTGTTACTGCCTCATGCACACACTCAGGTGCAACACTCAGCTTCCATTCCAGGTGATGCAATGGATGTGAGCCACAGCACAGGAGCCACCTCAGCACGGCATCTGGTTTGGGCCATGGGACAGTGAGGAGCTTCAGTCCTGCCAGGAGCCACCAGTGGACACGGCCCAGAGTTTGCCACCCCTGTTCAACTACACTTGATCAATGCTACTTTGAAGCCCCATCAGTTGATGGGCCAAGACCTCAATTATTAGTAATATTCACTTTACAGGTGTTAAGAGACCAACACTTCACAGAATCACTTCAGAGTTATTCCTTGCCCAGTATAAGAGACCTTGCCTTTGGAGAGGCAACCTTATCTCCAGGTCTTTTAGGAAGCACCAGTATTTGATCCCCTAGAGCCTACCAACAGAAACACCTCTAAGTTTAAGTAGCATTAAGTTGTTCTCTAGAGTTGTGCGGCTGAGCAGGTCTCCTGCAGCAGCTCCAGCAAGATCTTCAGTCTGGACAGATTGAAGACACTCCCATTACTTTAGCTGGCGATTTTTATGACACAAACCCAAAGGGTCAAGCTACTCCAAGAACAGGATACCACACCTCCTCCAGTGTTTGCTTCTAGACAGCATTTAACAAGCTGAGGTACTAGAATTGAAGCCTTACAACAGTTTCCTTGACATCACACAACGTATTTTGATGACCAGCTAATACATTTTCATAGCAGAGGATGCTTCCACACACAGTTCAAGTAGGTTCAGAAATGCCTCAGCTGATCCTGGTTACAGCATGCCATTTGCTGAGTCAGCAGAAGAAAGTGCATCCAACCAACCCCAGGCCAGATTCAGCACTCGAAAATTTGCTTGCCTGAAGTCAGAGGTAACTTACGATTATCCCCTTGTTAACAGAGACTGTTTCTCACATTACACAGTATTGAGTAGGTTCATTACTGCCTTGTGCCCCAGAAATGGAGACCATATACATGCTCTGAGCTACATATATCTCATTTCTGGTGAACCTTGCTAGTACAAAAGCAAAAGGGACACCAAGAAGAATATAGCTTTAGCTCACAGATGAAGCAGATTTGAATACCTGAAGGAGCAGCTAGTTCACGTGGGAGTTTCTCCAGTCATGCCAACAAGAAACAATAAATTACTGAGCACGGTCTCCCCCATGCTCTTGCAAAGAGCAAGCTCAGCTCAAGTTGAGATCAAAACTGCAATAGTGCTGAGTCAGTGGTATGCACATCTAAGGCTGTTTTCCCTGCTTTATGATATTAGGTATAATTACTCTAGAGTAGCATCCTGCAAGAGTCACAGAAGCCCTTAAGATGGCAGTGTGCAAGCTCACAGGGCTCATCCAGTCCAGGAGCATTTCTGACAAACCTTTCCTTTTTCAGAGATCACGAAGAAAAACTCGTTCGTTAAGATTTGATTCAAGGCATCAGTTCAATTTCATACTATGTGAAGTCTCTTGGAGCAAGGTCACTTGCATGACTGCTCAGAACACAGCCTACTAGCACACCCAGCTAGCCCTGCTCAGGAGCCATCAAAAACTTCACCTCAGGTTTAACTGGTGCCAACGGAATGACACAGCTGCCTAATACAGTAGGGGAGCCCTTCCACTAAATTTAATGCCTATGTCTCTAAGCAAACAAGCTTATTAGATGGAGCCTGGCAGCAGATGCTTTCCCCCAAGGCAGAGGTATTACCTTTGTAAGGCTGGCCTGCTGGAACAGCAAGGGAGAACCTCTAACACCTGACCTGACCTGCCCATGTCTTAACTGATCTGAAGAGTCAAGAACTGTTCTGTGAAACATCATAGGGCTACAGTTCCTCAGATTCAAAAGGAAATAAAGCCTATGCCAAATCTAATTAGGTTTCTCTTGTTGCTTCAGAGTACATCACAACTGTCCTTTTGCTAGCTATATTAAGACAGCTGCTTTAACTCAAAGCAGAAATGGATGGGTAAGGATTCCTTAGAGATGCTCACATGTGTCAAGTCACAATGCAGGCACTTTTATATAAATTAGGTTGGTACAAGCAAAGAACTGTAGGAGCTTGCACTGGCAGCCCACCAGAACTTAGATTAGCCATCCTTTAACAGAAGTAGGACTTGCGACAGGAACACCCTGTTAAGTTGTTCATGGACAGTTTTAGTATGCAAGCAGCTAGCCTTGGGGAGGGAATCTCACCTCCATGGAAGACAGCAGCTCCCTAAGCAGCAGCATACCTATACCAGTTTTGAACCTACTGACAACCTGCTGGAGCAGTCCTCACTGTTAAGCTTTGCTATTAAACAGTTCAAGCTACAGTCCTAACCAATAACCAAAGTATATTTATGCAGAGACTAGAAAAACAGGGACATCCAACCAGGAGTTCTCTGCTCCTACCAGCCTGCCATCTGCACCTTCTGCTAAGAACCAGGTGAATGTTGAAGCAAGACTGTTGGACTACATCTCTCACCCTGTGTCCTTTGCCAGGGATATTTAACACTGCCAACAGGGCACAAAGCAGTAGGTAAGCAAGAATCAAGCACAGTTAAACTCACTGTAGTGCTTATAAATAGCTAGTTCTGGTCCCCTGTCCCAGCAGGCAGCAGAAGAATAAGGAGGTGCCCACAAAAAGGCACATTTGTACCTGAATCACTGCAGGTCTGTTCTGGGTCCTGTGGCTCATAAGCAGAGCGCTCACTTCTCAATATCACAGGACCTTTAGCAAAGGTACCCAACCATGAGAAGCCAGTCTGGATAGAGCAGGACTCCATCAGGGATACCACATACTGCAGTGGGCTCACCGCAGTGACCAGACTGAGACAGCCACACTTAAACAGTGGAACAACCTTCTGTCCCAAAATGCAGCTAAGTGTTTCTGACACAGAAAACACCACCCCTGCTCACTGTTCTCTTTGCGTGGGGGAGGCTGCAAAGCATTAAGTCTGTACTACACCAAAGAGCTATTTTTATTTCCCTCCCAATGGTTCTGCATTTCTTCAAGGAAACTGAAGCTGAAAGAATGATTCGGGACCAGCTCAGGAAGACTGAACCAGTTCCTTCCCAGAAGCAGCAAGTTCCCTAGCATGTTTAGTACCTCAAGGGGCTATGCCTGCTTAGCCCCTCAGCCACTGAAACGAGATGTTCACTGCATGTTTATCCTAATCAAGCACATCAGACTGGCACAAACCACTTGCCCCATGGTTACATTATACCCTGCCATGATTTATCAAGCCAAGTTTAGCTGATGCTTTGAGTAGACACAATTTGTCCCAGTTCAGCTACCCTGAAAATGTAAAGCCTCACATCCCAAGGAAAGCCAGATACCCTGCAACTGCCACAAGTTGACCAGGATCACAGTTCTCCCTTGCACAGCACCCAAGTGGTCCAGCCACCCTTTGTACTGAAGCCTCCATCTCCCACTGCAGCAGCAGCTCCAGGTGGAGCTGAACAAATTCTAACTAATACAATTTAGTAACAGCTTGGTTCCAACTACTTGGACACAAACACATTGCTAACAAGGTGCCTGCTAATGCAAAGCCACAGGTGACAGCCCAGGCAATTCAACATGAACACCTGAGACCAGCAGATGTCAACCTTTAACATCTCTCTTCAATCTCCCCAGTGACAACAGCCCATGAGCAGAGCAGAAGCCTTGTCCTTTCAGCTACGAAAAAGCTGAGAGGTAGCCAGGGGACAATCAGCCAAGACTGTTATCTTCACATGAACATGACTTAAGGCAGGCCAAGCTGCTTTCAAGGAAGAAACTAGAAATAGGCCTACCTTTGACTGCTACAGAGCCTGCTTATTTTCCTTACCAAACCCAAGCGCTCCATGAGTGGAACAAGTGCCCAGCATCTCTGCACTGCTGACTGCTACAGAAGCACACAAAGCTTTAACAGCAAGTCGAGACCTGCATTGACAAGGGCTGCACAAGCAGGACAGTACCCTCTTACACTGTCATGACAGGTCTACTAATAGCTCAGCTTCCCCAGCTGGCTGGAAGATCCCATCTAAGAAAGCCTCACATTTAGTGGGTGCACCTGCTGGCTTTGTGGCTAAAAAGCAAATTAGGAACACTTGCTGTTTAGGTCAACAACTTGTAAGAATCACTCTTCACAAAGAGGTTGCTTTTTAGGGCAATGGACTCCTACAGTCCATAGTCAGAGGTGCTTTCAGGCCTCACTGATGCACCACAGAGAAGCAAAGTAAAGCCCACACCAAAAGCAGCTGACAAGATATTCCAGTGACAGCTTCACAGGAAGGTACATTCTAGCTGCTGCTGCTGCATCAGTAGCATCACAGAAGTGCTTTCCACCTCCTTCCTCCCCACACGTTTACATTGGTGTTCTAATCAACATATTCCTTCCTGCTGTTCCTCAGCTCATCATTCACTCTTCAGGAGAAGTAGCTAGGCTGCCTGCTGCTTACTGCAGTTTCACCAAGAGCAGGCTTCTATCCAGTTGATGCCTTTCCCAGCCAGCCCTGCAAGGCAGGAATTACCTCTATTCAGGGAGCTGGGAGCCTCACCTATAAATTATTGAATCCTTGCATAAAATGTTATCTTGCAAGTTATCAGGTGTGGGTATGCTGTCCAGTGCCTCCTACAACCACCTGAGAACTTCAACTTCTGGAAGAACAACCTAGAGCTTTAGATGCTTGCTAGCACACTGACACAGCTTAGATCAAAACAGAATCTTAAAATATGTTTTAGTATCCCAGAGGAATCTGCTTTTTCTATTACAGCTGTCTGCAGTCAGTTTCTACCTTATTTTGAGGGTGAAGTTACAGCCTCCAGTGCTAGAGAAGCTGCTCTAGAACCAAGTGAAGGTCAGGAACCAGCTAGCTACAGCTCAGCCATGTGCCCTTGAATTCAGTTCACTGGCTGCTTCAGTGTGAGCACCAAACTGGCACGACATGGTGCCAACCGCCACGGTCACAGCTAGCTTCCAGGCGGACAGGATCAGGCCCACACACAGACTCTGCTGCATCCTGTTTCTGGACAACATGCTTGTAGGACAGCTCAGTTCTAAAGGAAAGGAATGACAGGCAACACGCAGCTCAGGGAAATATGCAGGAAGCCCAGCTAGAAAGCAAAAGCTATGGATCAGTTGTGAGCAGAAGAGGCTCTTGGTGTGACCAAGGGAGCTCCAGAGCCAGTGCTGGGGAAAACACTCCTTTCAGTGGCAGTAAGGCTTTGGCTTGCCTCAGACATACCCTTGGTCCCCAGCTGAAGGCTCTAGGATGCATCCCTGCTGTGAGCTCAAAGAGCTCCTTGGAAGAGGAAACACCAATGGCCAGTTTGCCAGAGTGCAGATGATACAGGGAAGGCAGAAGTAATGCCACTGGTAGGAGCCATGTCTGTAGAGGAATCACAGGACTTGCATGTGAGAAGGGGTCTGCCCTGCCTGAGGTCTCAGCTCAGCTGTGGCTCTGTTAGGACTGCGGGTGCTGAGATTTGGAGAGCACTGCATTCCTGAGAGGCACCAATGCACATGATCAGTCAGGCTCTAAGCCTGAGTTCTTAAAGCCAAGTTCTCCAGTCTAAGCCTCACTGATTCACACCCTTGTTACACCTCCCGGCATTTCTCCACATCAGAGCTGTTTTATGCCCGTGCAATGCTTAAGTACTAGATGTGGCCCTGAACAAGTTTCTTGCTCTAAATCTGTCACTACTGTGACTCTACCCTAGGAAAGTCCAAACAAGGTAAGACTAGCCCTCCCCCCAATCCAGGAAGAAGTAAAGCTTAGAAACTGATCTCTACCAGTTTAGATATCACAGCAGCCACCTTCTCTTCTGAGGAGATCTTGTTGATCTGACTGCATGGTTTGAAAGTAGGAGCAAAACAAGCACAGAAATGCATTTGCTCACAGTACCCAGGCAGATGCTGTCTCTGCATGTTCAGTCAGAAAACCGGTGTGCTTAGAAGCTGTGGGAAAGATCTGGAGGTCATTTCTTGCCATCTACAGAAACACCACCTTGCCCAGATTGCTGCTTAGCCTAAGATTACAGTGGTGCACATAGGTTTTTTTTAACCTATAAACACCCTGAGCCAAAGGGAGGGAAGCAAAGGAGTGCAGAAAGCACTTCCAGCTATGCTGGACAACCATCCTGGATGGATCACTTCACTCCTCAGCAACCTGAGGCCCACCACCATCACCTCCACAGCAGGTAATAGGTATTTGAAGATGCCTGAACAAGACCAGGATTCCAAGACAGAAAACCAGGGCTGCTGAAATTGTAGTCTTCACGTTATAGAAAGACAGCTGACAACACCACGCTCAGAAGCTTCACCAAAAGCTGGATGTTCACAGTTGAGTCCACCAGTTCAAGAGCCCCTATACCACAGGGTATCTTTCTCCCAGGAATGGCACAGATACAGGCGCTAACAGGCCTATAGCAAGTGCCTGAAGATCTTCAGCTATCCTTCTCGAGGCTTAGAGGCTCTAGGTACATTGTAATTCAAGACCCAGTATTGCTGTGCCCCTGCCTCCTGGGTCAAAGCAGTTCCCCTGTAAATTCTACAGGATTTCAGGTAGTTCCCAGTTGATTTTCCCCAAGGATCAAGCTGTTACAAGAACAGGCATGCTTGCTTTAACACCCCTCCCCCTTTATCAGAGCAAGCTCAACTTCCCCTATTCTGCCCTGGGGGAGACAATCTCAGGATGTGGGAGGAGATTTGAGCACATTGCTGGCTGCTGGGAGACACTAGGCAACAAGCCATGTGTCTTGACTAAGGGCCTTGCCTACGCAAAGCATTTCAGCTGTACCAGTATAGCTTCCATGTTGCCATGCCTCTACCAGAATGGTCTCCTCAGTGGAGAACTGCCAAGCAAGACTAATCTTATTCTACTAAGGGGGACACAGCTATGGTGCCCACACAGCCTGGTTCATACAGCCACACAACCAGCAAAGCCAACCAACTGTTTGAGAAACCCCTATATGAACACAGACAGCCCAGCACGGTTGTCCCATCAGGCCATCCCACTGAACACAATTCCTCCATCACTTTATGTAAATCAAGCACAGTGCCAGAGGCAGCTGGGTTCTAATCTTCATGTGAGAAGATAAGGCTGACCAATTCAAAATATTGTTGTTTCTTAGTGACTTGGCTAACTAGCAAAGTTGTTTGCCATTTACCAGATCTGACACTATTTTTCAAGTACTTCAGATTAATTTCTAGTTTTGTCTAGAGTTTCCATGGGTTTCACACATTCCTGCCATACTTTCAGTCTTAGAAACACAAATAGGAGATGCTAGAAAACCTTTGCAATGGTAAGCAAAGCACAGATCTCAGACCTTGTCATTGGTAAACAAACCTTGTTTATCTACTCCTGGCTGCTAGCTTCCTGCAGTTCCTAGGGTCTGGGCAGAAAACAAGTGACTACAGAGAGACTTTGATCAAGGTTCTAGCCTTGAGGGCCATCGTTTGACTTGAAGAAGCCTACCAGACCCATAGCTTCCACCTAAGGTTCAGATCTGAGAATCAATATTGTCTCCTTCCAACACCAGGAACTTGATAGAAGAGACCAAATACTGAAAGGAGATCCTACTGCCAGATAAGATCCTACCAGACACAAGACGCTAATGTAAAGAACCTTACTCCTGTATATCTGTTACAGGAATGAATCTCCTAGAGAGGAAACTTCTTCTAGGGACAAGCTGCAATCTAAGAACTAAACCCTGATCTGTGAGCACAACTTCAGATCCTACACACTCACAGCAGCTCTTACTATGCTAATACAGTCTGCAGAGCAGGAAGGACAAGTATTTCAGTACCAGTCCCAGTACGGGAGTGTAACAGGTAGCTTGCCACAACTGCTTTACCAGTGCCCAACGAAGAATTCCTACAGTGGAGACTGTTTCAGATTCACTCTTCACACCCTCACACCTCGTGCACAGATCCTCCTCCATCAGTACTTCACCAGCTCAGCTATTCTCTCAATGAAGCTCCATAAAGGTCAAAAAACCTCACTGAAGTGATCTGCACAGTGAGATTAAGAGCGCAGTGCTGGTAAACTGTATCTTCTTGCCAGGGGGAGGGAAGGTCAGGTCTAGGCACGCCTCAGTTACAACCACCTTGCTGCTCATGCTGGAAGCACTGTTGCCACTATGCCAGTTTGGACTTCAGACATCATTATCCTTGTCTGGAAGCCGAGAGGAGGAGATAACTATAGAGCCAAGTGACTCAGCCCACTTGAGGGAGACAAGCACGAAGCAGGTTCTGTTCAAGAGGATGCCACTTCCCAGCTGGAGAAAGATCAAGGGTTCAGTGCAGACTTGTCAGATAAACTGGTTGCCCCAGCAACCGAGGTCCACAGACTCCAAGTCAGGTGCCTCTGAAATCAGCTCCAGGTGCCCACCTTCACTTTTGTCTACTACTTTGCAGTTTGTCTGCAAGGTGGCCAAAGTCAGTGTGCAGCAACTGACAGACTCCAGAAAAACACAGTTTTCTTAAATGCCAGTAGGCAGATCTACTCAATTCCATTTAAGAACTTCTGCTTGAAACTCAGGCAAGTAGTTAGATACAATCACTCACCTAAAATTGACATTTTAAGTAGTTACATACAGGCAAGAGCAAATCACTTGCTACATCAAGAGCCTTTAAATGATACAATTAAGAATCTGTGCCACAAGTTTACACTTCAGGAGGGGTGCAATGTCTGAGATGGGACTGAAGTTCCACTGTCCTGTGGAAACAGCCACAGCCTCACAAATTGACTTCTCTTGCTAGGGCAGCCTAGGCTATTTGAGATCAGCTGTAAATCAACACACCCCAGCGGCCTTGACAAGTTTGGTTCCCTCCCTGGCCCTGACCGTGAGTTAGCAACAGCAGTGTTGACAAAGCTTCCCCGGCACTCATTGCTGGCACCGGAGAGAGGAGGAGCAGTCTCACAGGAACAGCACTAACAGCAACAATGACATCACCACAGCAGATCTCCACCGAGCAGAAAATGCAGCAGCACACCGGGTTCAAGCACTGCATCCCCGTGAACAGAGAGCAAAAGCAACAAGCATGCTGGAAGCAGGAGAGCAACCATGTGACAGAGGGGTATTCCTTCACCGCCTGCTATTTCTGAGTGGCACATGTGGAGTCACTGACCTTGAGCACTCATTTGGAAGTTTTATTCACAGTGCATTTAAAGGGAAATATGATCTTCAATAGAGCTGCCAACTGCAGAACTGAAAATGGTATATTAGCTATTGTCATTCAATTAATTACCCATACCTAATCCATTTTTGAAATATGCAGCCCATGCCTGGACTGTCACTGCAGAAAGGGACATTTTCATTCTCACAGTCCACTGTTACAACTGTGTCTGAAGACAGACTGTTATACAGCAACTAAGAGATCATTTTAGGAAGCTGTAGGAGGAAGCTAACTGAACTCCAACTCATCAGACAATTAAACTGCAATTATCAAAACAATGCTGTGCAAAGACAAAGTACTTCAGCATCTGAAAGATGCAAGATTGTCAACAGAGGAGCAGCAAGCAAGCATGTCAGTGCCCAGCCAAGCTCAGCATTTAGGTAAGCTCTTATCTGGACTCCCTTTCACCAAGCAACAAGCTTTAAATGACTCTACAGTTCTGCAGAATCTTAGGTCCATCAGGCCCCAGTAACAAGAGCTTAAGAGCTGATCAGGTCACAGCTGAGCAGAAGCCCAGAAGACATTAGGGAACACAAGCAGCATGCAAGGTGAGGATTCTGTACTCATCTATCAAATGATCGGTTTACACCAGTGACTGAAGAAGGGGATATATTGTAACAGCAGGGACAGCTACAGCCAGTATCACAGAACGCACACATCCACCAGTTTTAGAGATAGCAAACATTCAAGTGTCCTGTTCTATAGCCTTAATTCCCAACCCCAGGCTTGCCAGACACCTATATATCACAGCGCAACATTTCTAAATGCACCCTAATCACGCACAACATTTGGCTGTAAAATCACTTCAGTTCTGCATAAATTGGTCTCATTTTCACAGAGAAGTCAGACCAAAATATCATATATGTTGGAGACAAAGCTATTTATAGTTTTGCACAGATGGTTTGATTGTAACTGTCACGTTTCCTTAAGGACAAGCTTTGCCAGAGATTTGCTCCAACAGGTAACTCACATGACCTTTCAACACAAGATTCTATAACAGAAGCTTTAAGAAGGCGCTGCAGAATTTGAATCTGGTAGCCCTCTTGCCCACAGGCACTTGTCTTGGGTAGTGAACTACACAAAGTGCTACCTTCTCTAGGGGATTTCAGAGGAGAGCCTATATCAGAGTCTGTGGATCTATCAATATTGTAACGTGCCTATGCTACTCAGTTTGATTCACTAGCTTTGGTAGGAGGGCAAGGATGACTTTAGTGTGGTCTCTGCAACAATTACTTAAATTCTTAACCTTTGCCTTAAGGTACAACTCTTAGTGTGCCATGCTGAACTATTAATTGGGTATTTGAGGACACGGACCACTGCACATCACCACAGGGAAGAGGAAAGTAGCTACTGCCTGGCACCTTATCGGTTATACTCACCACTGCAGGTTAGAAGAGCAAGAAACTGCTACTGGATTTTGGACATCTTCCTTATAAGGGGTCAGATTAACCCCATCTTACAGCTTTTCTGCACCAGAAGGGGAGCATTAACATACTAGCACATGGGGGGGGAGGAAGCGCACTTGAAAGTAACAGTATTAGAGCTGCTTTGGATTCTGAGGACTCAGGCCAGGCATGGTGGGTCTACTCATTAGCTCATGGAGAGCGAGTCATGTGTTCAGTCAGCTGTTGGAAGTCACAAGCAGGAGGGAGAGAGAGAGACAAGTATACTTGTTCTTCCTGAATAAGTAAAGCAAGGAAACCCTGACTACTTAACAGGGAATATTCAAATGACTCCACCCACTTTAACCTCAAATACAGCCACTGAAAGAACAGAGTACATAGGCTCTGGAAACCCAGCTCTACTGGAAGCAAAGCAAGGCTGCAGCTTCTATCACACTATACCAGTACCACCACAGCCTGTGAACAGAGCACAGCTGCAAGTAAGCCAGTAAATCACAGAGAGCCACACACTGTGGCCCAGATGGTTACACACCATTCCCTCAAGAAGGGAACTCTCCAATTGTCCCCAGCCCCAATTCCCACATAGAAACAGAGTGGTAGACACAGGCCAGGGCTGGTCAGCGGCAAGTCCTAGGAGCTTTATTGCATATGGGCAATAGTCAAACAAAGAACAGCTTGCTTACAGCTGGGAGGGGTCCATTCTGTCATGTGGTCTCAGTTTACATACAAAAAGCCTCATACATACATATCACAACAGCTCTGCCTGTCAGCAAGTGGTTTTAGTTTTCAGGGGCATAATGCTGAGAATTCCAGCTTTGATTCAAAGGGCTTGGAGATACTAGGGAAGACATACTAATTTTGATGCTGAGGTTACCTGTCTTCAGAGGGAGATAGCCTTTTCACAGCTGCTTTACTACTAAGACAACCACTCTACTTCGAGGGAAGACAGTGCAGTTGTTTTAGTTAAAACTATTAGGTATTCACATATTTATTAATCTATGTATACCTGGAGACTAACAACATATCTATGATTTAATTTACCTTATTATACACTCACAGCCAAAAGCACTTCTAGCATCCACTCTACTCCTTCTTAGAACTGACTCAGGCTTTACACATGCCAAGCGCTACTTTCGCAATAACTGCCGGTCTCCTCAGCCGCGTGTTTTGTCACGTTAATTGCGCCCAGGGCAGGCTGCTCATCTTAAACGCGATACCCCCGACCACCCAGAGCACCATTTCACCACCTCGACCTGGCCCTTCGCGGCGCTCGACCCGCCCTCGGCCTGCGGCTGCCCCAGAGCCTCCTCAAGCTCCGGGAGGGAGCTCCCGCAGCTCCGCACGTCGCGGACAAATCGCTCAACTCCCCGGGAGGTACCGTTTGGGGGCCCTTCACGCCTCCCCAGAGCGCCGGCTCGCACAAAGGCCTCGAGAAAGGCGTACCCCGGCACACGCCCGCCTGTGTCCCTTCCCGGGGAGCCCCCGCCGCCTAGCGCCATCGTCGCACCGGCAGCGCCGGGCCCGGACATACACCACCCTCCCCGCCGGGTCAGGCCCCGCTGGCGGAGCCCTAAGGCGGCGCCGGCCCCCGCCCGGCAGCTCCAGGAGCCAGGGAGGAGCCGCTGCTGCTGCCGCCCCATCCCGATCCCCCCGCAGCCCAGACCCCAGCGTGAGAGCAGCCCGATGGAGGCCCCGGCGGTAGTCGCGGGCTCACCTGGTGCGTGTGCGCGGCGCCCGCCCGAGCCTCGCTGCCGCCCCCCTCTCGCCTCGCTCGGCTTTAATGGGCCCAACCGCCTCCCCGCTTTCACTTCCGCCTCCCCCCCGACAACTTCCGGTCACGGGGCCCGCCCGCTGGCGCTGACGTCAGCGCGCAGCCCGCCCGCCGGCGAAGGGGGGGCCCAGAGCGTGTCGCTAATCACGTGACTGCGGGGCCTCGCCGCCATTTTGGGTGGGCGAGGACCGCGGAAGCTTAGCGGAGGGGGGCGGCTGCAGGTGGTCGGTTTTGACACCGAAAACGCTGGCAAATAAACTCTCTAAGGCTCGTTTTGTGGTATTAGAAAGCAAGCAGATTGAATTGAGAGACCCGGGCAGCGTGAGGCAGCGATCTCCATTGATTGTGTGCAACGAGAGGAGCTGGGACAGAAGGGATTTCCCACTTACATGCAGATGGATAAATTTTCCCAGAAATCGTATGATATTTTATTACTTTCCAATGTGAGGAACACTCACGGCTAAAGTATTAAAAAGGACTAAGTCTTCAAAGCAAATAATATTTTTATTTTACAATTCAGCACTGAGTTGGATGCCCTTCTAAAAAAGGCATACAGTCCCACAAAAGCAAGTTTTGCTTTTATACTAGTTTTAGACAAGCATATAAATCTCTTCAAGGTTGCTCATTATATTTTTGGAGTATTCAACCATGTCCAGAGCCTCCCTGCAGGTTACCATTTGACCTAAGACAACTACATCTTGCTAGACAACTAAACATCCTGTCTGGAGAGTGTGCATATTATCTCTTGATACAAGACAGATTTATATGAAGACAGAGTTATATAACAAGATAATTAAACATACAAACCAGCTGCAGCAAAACTTATCAATTAATTCTCACACAAAGGTCTAGTTTTAATGTTGTTATGAACTTTACAACAGTCAAAACTCTCTAATTTGAAGCTTTGGCTCCAGCTCTGTCTGACCTTGCATTTGAGGCAGAGAGAGAATACAAACAGGGTATTATAGAAAAAGACACCTCTGTTCAGCTCAGATCACACTGAACACAAGACTTTACCATCTTCAAAGAATAAAGAATGTCTAGAAAAATGCTGTCTGAAAGAGAACACGTTATTGGAGGGACATTCTGTTTAACTTGTAAAAAAATACAATGACTTAAATGAAACTTAACTCTGCTTTAGCTTAAATAAAAAAATATTCCAGTTTTTGTAATAGCAACTACTTCTTGTATGAGTTGTGCTTCACAAGCCCCCCCATGGGCACACAGCAAGGGTCAGAAGGGCCCTATGTCATGTGTGGCATCACAAATGCTGCAGCACTGCCAGTGGCCACTTTGGGAGGGCTGTGGGCAGAAGGAAAGGGCTGGGGAAATGTTCCTGCTTCGTGGTTTCAAGAGTAAAGGCTGGGGACACAAGGGCACAAATCTGTCCTTTGGGATCTCGTTATTTGCAGTGGGGATGTGCAGTGAGGTTGTAGCAACAGCATTTGTCAGGGAAAGGAAGAATAGAGAAAAAATCAAAATATGATAAAGAGACAGAAGCACTAGGTTGGAAAAGACTTCCAGGATCATTGAGTCCAAATGTTCCTATCCGCCACTAAACCATGTCCCTGAGCACCTCATCCACCCGTCTTTTAAACACCTCCAGGGATGGTGACTCAACAACCTCCCTGGGCAGCCTATTCCAGTGCCCAGTGACCCTTTCTATGAAAATTCTTTTCCTGATGTCCAGCCTGAACCTCCCCTGGTGGAGCTTGAGGCCATTCCCTCTTGTCCTCTCCCCTTTTGATTCCTCAGGCAGTGAATAGTTTTGAAATCAGTACTGTAGGGAAGTACAATGGAGCTTGGAACTGAATGATCTTTAGGGTCCCTTCCAACCAAAACCATTCTGTCTATGCAAACTCCGGCACCTCAATCCATGAGGTAATATCCACCCTGGTGGTACAAGAGAAATCCACTACTTCCTACCCTGCCTGTTGGCAGTAAATTCATTTTATTATTCAGTAATTACTTGAACATTCTCTTGTGTTCATCCCAGTCACATGACATTGTGGGTTTAGTTAGCCCCTGAACTCAGGAAAGCAGACACAGAAATAAAGTATTTTTAGAGCTAATTAAAGAGATAAAAGGGCCGAAGCTACTTATAGCTACATTAAAATCACTTGTGAGCCATACACAGCAGACGGCTTCCAGCACTGTAGGAGATGGACTGATCTGCAGAGAGATCACAGAACTGGCAGTCAGAAGACCTTTGCTCTTCCTTCTGTCCCCAGACACATCTGCCATGTATCATTAGGCAAATTGCTTGCCTCCTCTGTAGGGTAACACTACCCTCTGTGTGTCACCTGGAAACAGGAATGCTCTCCTGGGAAAGGGGAATGCTCACCTCTGAAAGATGCTGCAAGGTTTGGGTCATTAATGCTTGCAAAGTAGTTTGAGATCAGTTCCTTTTGAGGAATATCTATGGCAGACCACGTGGGGTGGCCTCACAGTGTCCTGCTCTAGAAATTCAGACAGCAGTGGTGAAGTGACCCAAGCCCAATTTGACACCTCTGTTGCCCAGAGAAACTCTTGTGCTGTCTGCAGCAGGAACCACCTCAGCTCCAAAGGGCAGCCCAGACGACGGCAATTGTAGTGACTTATGGTCACATTCTCCCTCCCACACACTGGTGCCAGCTCTCTACCGGGCCTGCCCTGAAGTGCTTTAGTTTGCAGATAATGAGCAACAAGAGCACACAGATAAATTTTTTTGTCAGCTTAGTGCACTTCATTCAGGGCACAGCTCATGTGAGAGAGGGAGCGGGTGTGGCAGGAACACGGCTGCTGGTCCTTGGACTGGATTAAGTTGTGGAAATGTAGACTAAGAGAAGGAGAATGGGAGCCAGGGCTGCAGGGCTATTTTGTGCGATGCCAGAAAGTTCATTCCCAGTTTCGTCCCTTCATTTCCCTATCTGCAGGACTATATTGCTGTTACCAGTCCATCTCACAAGAGAGGGGAACCTGTGACATCTAGTTTATTACTGCTTTTAAGCTTCCCCTTTTTAACAGCTGCAGAAGAACCTGGTACCAGTTAAACCTGGATGAAAGAGGAAAAGCTTTGATTAGTGAGTGATGGAGAAAACCCTCCCAAACACACAAGATTTCTTTGGATGGGGAGGAAAGCATCCTCTGAGCTCAGCTCCAGGACTTGTGGACCCTGGGGACATCAGCAGCTAGTGTGCAGAGCACTGGCTTGCCCCAGTCCATTTCCTTTAGCAGGAGGCCTGCATGTTGGGCTGTTACCTTTGGATAATAATGATGAGTTATTGAGTGCTCCTGAGCTATCTTTTCCTAAAATTTCTTTCTTTTTCTTGTTCTTTCTTTCTTTTTATGCAATTTGAAAAGCAAGTGAATTTCCCTTCTTGCTCTACTGTGGAGTGATCCTGGCACCATCCATTACATACCTTTGTTATTCAGAGGACTACCTCGTGCCAAGTTCCCATGTCACTTGCTAGCTTTCTTGGCATGACCAGCAGCTGTGTCATGCAATAGCTGTTCGTGATGAGTTACTGATCCTCTGTGTGAATGCAGCATTTTCTCAGACTGACGAAGCAAGATCCTGCCTACCTTGAAGAACAGGGCACTTGGGAGGACCAACATCAGCAGAGTGGTCCTCACTAGCTGTCTGGATGCCTGTCTTGGCACAGATGTGAGCTGCATTCACAATGATGGAATGAAAGTAGAATGACAGTAGTAAGAAAGTGGCAAATGGAAGTACTGACCAGTGGCTTTTGCATTTTGCCTGACATTAGGGACGCACCACGCACATACACAGCTACCCCCAGAATAAACAAGTGGCCTGGTAGAAACCAGAGCATGGTGTGATGAGCAGCCCAACACACTTAGTTTCAGTAGCCTGTGAAGAAAAACTGCATTCCTTATCTGACCACTTATTTTCATAATATCAGAACCCAGTGAAATCTCATAAAAGTGGATCAATTTGAAACCAATCGTATCCAGTCACTAATGTTGCTCTGAGGAAATCCATTCTCTGCCTTTGAGGGACCTTCACATGGGTGAATGGATGCCTAAGGTTATAGTGACAGGTCTTCAGACATTTTTCAGTGCAGAAACCTCAACCTATGTCATGCACTCATCCCTCTAAAGCAGGAAGTAATAATGCCTCCAGCTTTGATTTTCTCCCTTTTGTGATATCTAATCTCTGTTTACTAATCTTCCTGATCCAGTTAGACACAATAAAACATGACATGCCTTACACCATCTCTTTGCTTTTGTCCTTGAACCAGAAGGGATCCTCCCTTTCTCTTATTAGTTTATAAGATGGCAGAGTGAACACGGATACAGAAACACCTGCTGGTTGCTGATTTTGGAATGGCCTGCAGAGCATTCCAGGGATCACGGCACCGTAGCTGTGGTACCTGTATATCCTCAACATCAGCTCTGAACGCCTGGCACTCCCCACAGTGCCTAATGTGTTCACCCTCTTCTACGGACTCACAGCTACCACACCCCTGGCCATCTGTGACATTAAAAGCTTGAGGAGAGCTTGCTCATACCTCTGATACTTTTCCAGTATACTTCAGCTCTTCGGAGTCTAGCAGTCCCTCTTCCTTTGCACTGGGCATAGCCCTGGGACCTTTCTTTGCCTCTGTGCCCAGAAAGACGAAGCACCAGCCCACAGTGGCTGTACCGCTAAGTGAAAACTGTCTGGAGATCCCTACATAAAGGCTGTCCTATCTCAACTAGCTATGCAACGCTTTCCTCCTGTCACCTTTAGCTTTCCAGACCAGCTTCCTCAAATTATCATTACAATGATCTAACTTACTAAAATTAAAAAAAAAAAAGGAACTAAAATGCAGTACAGAAAATATCTTGCTTTTGTACTTCAAGCTTTGTCATCCTTAGATTTTTTTCTTGTCTAAAGCAGATGCACCCTGCTTCTGCTGGCATTTTGTTCATCAGAAATCTTCTGCTATTGCATGACCATGCGTGCATTTCCACTGACAAGAGTGCAGTCGTCGTCTTTTACCTGCCCTCTCCTCTAATCCCTTCCTGCAGTTCAAATACCACTCTGGTACTCTACTAATGCTTTCACCTTTTCAATCCTCAGCTGATTTTTGAGTCATACAGCATCAACATGAAATCAAAAAGCTAGCTCTTAACAAACTTGATCACCAGATACTAACCATAGGAAGCAACAGTAATCGTGCTATCTCGTGGCAGATCTCCAATCTGAGCCTCTGCTGAGGTGCAGAGGACGCTGCATATAGTGCAAGGAATTACCAGCATCTGCACTTACTGATAAAATGCAGCTGCTGGAGGTTGAACATCTTAAAAAAACAAAGCACTGATAAAGGGTCTAAACGCCGCGATTGGAGCCTGAGCCCTACACAGTGGGTGGGGAACTGATCTGCTGTGATGCAAAGCCTGACTCTGCCAGTCCCCTCACACCAGACACAGGAGACATAAGCACATAAACGAAATAGTTTTGGACTCTTTTGACAGCTTCCCTCTGCTCAATAGAAAATGGGTGTATTGATGGTCCAGTCTCTGAGCCTGGGGGCAGAGAAGTGCTGACATCCTATCCATGACCATAATCCCAAGAGGCTGTCACACCAATCATGACTATCACCTCAGTCTCCTGCAGGACTCCCAGCTGACCTCCCCAGCTACAGAGGTTCTCCAACACCAACACCTTCCCACTTTTACAGCCGGTGCTAAATACCAGCTAATTAATTTTTTACTGCTGCGTTGGAGGCATGCCGGGCAATTTCATATGATTGTTCTTGGTACTCAAGTGGAGAAGATGATCCAGGGAGTGAAGTAACTTCCCTGAGGCCAGAGTGAGTCAGTTACTTTGTCAGATCTGGGTCCCTCTAAACACGGACATTTCTGAAAGGTTTTTTAAACCAGAGGAATGGTATAAAAATAGGTACAGGGAAACATGCTCACAGCCAGCACAGAACTGCACAGGCCTTATAAAAACTGGCCCTTATTCAGGAATCAAGGTTTTGTCAAAGCAATGTATTACCAAAGCAGCAGGTTCTGCAAGCTGTTACCAACCTCTGAAGCCTTCACAGTGAAGGTGTGGTATGCGTGAGACCTCTCAGCTCATGCCATTAGTGGCTTTGAAGTCATGGGGACAGGGTAGGACAGGGCGAGGGTTTGCAGTGCCTGGAATACTCTGCAGGACCCACAGGTTGCACACCATGGCTCCTCTCTGCATGGGGCATCGTGCGATGGGGTGGACCAGCCACGTGAGCTCTGCAACCAGGGGTTCTGTGGCAAAGGTGGCCCTGTCATGCTGTTGATGTACCCAAAATGTGTCATGGGACAGGAGCCTGGTGCCGCGTGACCACTGTGAGTGGGAAACTTTATGGGACAGGTGACTCGCATGTTGCTTCTTCCTTAGCAATGAGTCAGTGCCAAAAGGTGTCCCAAAGACTGCGCTCCATGGGTAGGAACCAAGCTGGCTGCACGCATGCTCTCCAGGATCTACAGATCCATACTGGATTGTCTGCAGAGACCCAGTGGGCTCCTCTGGGACCCTCCCTGGAAAGACCACAGACAAGTCCCATAATATGATTCTCTCCTCAAACATCAACCAGCTCTCTGTGAACATGGGATACTGCATATTCACTTCAGATCTATCTGCCTCAACTATTTCAAGTCACAGATTTTCGCAATCCCCTCTTGTCTGTTCTAAAAGGAGAAGTAAATTCTGTATCAATGGCAACCATGGGAAGCCTGTATAATTTTGAGTGCATGTTTTCAAAGAGGGTGACAAAGATACTCAGCCTTGAAGGATAAGGGTGTGTGGGCAGTGAGGTTTGCTTTGCTTTTATCTTGGACAACACTTTTCAACGCCTTGCGCCTCAGCAGCTGCATTTTTGACCCCACGGAGTTATGACTCACTGTTTGCAAATCCCTAAGCCACCAAATTGAAGGTATGCTCTGCAAAGCACAATTGCCTAAAACTGAAATGGTTATAGGTGGGTGTTAAAGCTCCAGTTACTCTGTTCTAGCACTCAAGGTTGGCTCCATATCCCTGTGTGAATTTCTGGCAAATAGAAAACAGCACCTCTTACTTTGTTCGTATGAACAGGATCTCTCTGTGTTTGCCTCCTTCAGTGAAGTCCTCGGCCAACCTGAGGGCAGTTGGGCTAGGAAAGATTCATTATCCCATCCACCCCAGCGCAATGCCAGCCTGAGGAACAGTTGCTTTTACTGACTGCACTCCTGCACTCTGCAAAATTGCTTCAGACACCAGGATATTGCTTCTTGATCATCAATGTTTTGCTTATCCGGAAAGAGTGATTGCTGCAGACCAATGCTGTTCACAGAGGGTTAATGCTCCCTATTTTGCGTTACACATCAAATAGCCTGTAGTGGGAAGGAATCATCACCAGCCATCTGGCATTGTCTCTGGGGAGGAGGCCACATACATGCATGCCTGAGGTCCCTGAACAGCCAGGCTTGGGTCAGAGGTTTTGATTCAGCCCGACAGAGACACAGGAGCCGCCTTTGCTGGAGAAATGTAAATCCCACTTTGCAGAACATCATCGAGGGAAGTCCCTCCCAGTGGATTCCAAAATTCAGTAACCTAGTAAGACATTTGCATTATCTCACAACAGGCACTGCTAAAACTCCGGGCTCCTGGAGGAAGCAGAAGGCTCAGCAGGAGTTGCCAATCAGCAAATGACCCCCTCTTGCTGCAGTTAGTGGGATCCTCAGCTTTCCACTGTCTGGCAGATCCTGCAAAGCTGAGGTTTTAATACCCAGGTTTGAACTCTACTTGAACAATGGGCTTCCAAAGCAAATACATCAGGAAGCACTTTCCTTTAGAAAAACAAGCTGAGAAGGAGTTGCTCTGTGTGAAGTTGTACTGAGAGTGGCCAGTGATAGTTCTTCACCAGGCTTCCCTGGCACTGAGGACAGGACGGTGGCCCTGGAACTGTACTCTTCTCAGGTGGGTCCTGGCACCACGTTTGCAGGACCTTAAAGGGTCAGAAGGAAAAAATGTACCTCTGCTTATGTGAATGACAGGGCCCTACGTCACACCACAGTGCCTGGCACTGTCACTGCACAGCCTTTCTCTGCCTGGGTGAGATGCATGCCACCTCTCCCCATCCTTCTCCCTGAGGATAAAGGCCACCTGCTGCAGTGGCACCAGGAGATGCACTGAACACCCCAGAGCCCAGCAGACTGGCAGGATGGCAATGAGATTATAACAGAATCATAGAATCACTAGGGTGGAAAAGACCCTGGAGATCTGATAGGAATGGTGGGGTTCGATTATCCGGTGGGTCTTTTCCAGCCTAGTGATTCTATGACCATCATGCCCAACCATCCCTGTCTATCCCTAAGCGCTTCATCCACTCGTCTTTTCAACCCCTCCAGGGATGGGGACTCCACCACCTCCCTGAGCAGACGTGCCAGTATGAACCCTTTCAATGAAGAAATGTTTCCTAATGTCCAATCTGAACCTGCCCTGGTGCAACTTGAGGCCGTTCCCTCTCATCCCATCATGCCGTGAAACCTGCTGATCCCTGCCAGGAGCCTGTGGGAAGAGGACTAGGCTCTCCCTTTACCTGGCTAACGCGAGCCCCGCAGCGATTCCAGGGATGCCCCCCCCGCAACCCCGAGCGGCCGCTGCGCCGCCTGCGTAGCGCACGCTATTCACCAAGGGGCAGCGCTGCGTTACCGCGCCGCGCCCCACAGCGCCCCCTGGCGGTGGCGTGCGGGGAACTGCAAGGGTGGGACCGAGAGGGGGACCCTGGCGGTCGACAGAGGCTGAACAGGAGGCAGCAGCGGCCCAGGGGAACAATAGAGACAAGAGCATCCTGGCTTGGATCCGCTTAGAGCAGGGGCCAGCAGGAGCGGGGAAGGCATCATCTCCCTGTACTCAGTGCTGGTGGGGCCGCATCACAAATCCTGGGTTCAGTTTTGGGATAAAAGGAGGATTCAGCCTGGAGAAAAGGAGGCTGAGGAGAGACCTCGTCACTGCCTACAACTGCCTGAAAGAGGTTGTAGTGAGAAGGATGCTGGGCACTTCTGCCAAGCAACAGTGATGGGACGAGAGGCAACAGCCTCAAGTTGTGCCAGGGCAAGTTCAGATTGGACATTAGGAAAAATTTCTTCACTGAATGGTTTCTCAGGCCCTGGCATGTCTGCCCAGGGAGGTGGTGGAGTCCGCATCCCTGGAGGTGTTAAAAAGACAAGTGGATGAGATGCTTAGGGATATGATTTAGTAGTGGACAGACATGGCTGGACTGGATGATCTCAAAGGTCTTTTCCAACCTGGTGATTCTATGATTCTGTTCCAGTACCACTACCTGGACCCCGCACACCTCACCCACATGTGTACACACGCGTAGCAGATTTCTGCCATTAGCAGCCCACCAGTGCCTGCCTATTGCTATTTCAGTTACATTTCTAGTAAGCTTTAAAAACAGAGTTAAAAGTACTTTTTATAGTGATGAAGGTGATGAAGTCTCCTCCTTACTACAATTTTTCCCTCCATATTGCAACCATACCTGTAACACAATAGTCTCACACCCTTAGAAGACTCACAGACTCCTGTTTTCTTCAGCAGGTTTTCCTGTGTGCTTCCTGATGCTTCATACAATTGCTATGCACACAGTTTTCTCTGTTATTTTTTTCTGACTCTCATGGTCTAATGTGGAAAGGAAAGCAGATTATTTTATTTTAAAGCCAGCAATAAATTATTTTAAAGACAGATTGTAAAGGCTCTTAAGGTAGGGGTTCATACTGCAGATTCTCAAAGTAACCCAAGGAAACCCCAGAGGAGCAGTCCAAGCACACTGTGCCCCCATTAGCACAGTCTCCATGCGAAGATGCAACACGTTTCCAGGGCAGCTGAACAAAGTGCAGGAGCTGAGCCCCAAGCAGCCCCTCACCAGGCCCACTACTCCCATGGAAATCACAGGAGCTGAGCCCCAAGCAAGAATCACAGTGTGTTTCATTTGGCAGAGGCTCAGTGCGAGTTGTGCTGACTAGCTGAAAAATGAGGTTGTAAAAATAACGAAACTGGAAGACTTCCTTTTTATTCCAGCTGACTTTCGAGGGCCTTAGCAAGGCTAAGTAAACTCTAATGACACTCAGCCAGGTCGTCCCTGCTCTCTTGTGGCTAGGAACTGCAAAACCTCGCTTAGGATGCAATACAGAGAGAGAAGTGCCCTCAGCCTCCTGCTGGCAGCCAGAAAGCTACCTTGATTTTAAGTGGACAGGATTCAACAGTGAAACACCAATAAAGTCTGAAGCATGGAGTTTTACCTTGGTCATCACAACAGCCACATGCCTGTGTTTTTTTCCAAGGTTGCCGTTAGATTTGTATTAAAATTTGCAAGATGAGGTGTTGCCAGGATGACTTCTACTACACGAGTACAGCACTGTTTAATATCTCCTGTCCCTGACCTGGGCTCCTCAGAGAGCAACACATGATTTCACGGTTCCTTGTGTATTTCTCATGCAAGCTCCCCACTTGTATGAGGATCATACCAGGATAAATCTTGTTCCCTGCTGCGACAGGTTTCAGTGTGCTCCTGTGGTCACAGGCAACTTGCTCCTTCAGGAAAACAACTTTGCCTTTCCTCCTTGAGAACAAATTGCTCTGACAGATGACACAGCCCCAAGTTTGGCACCAGCCCCGTAAAAACAGCATAGCGTAGGGTTTTTCCTGGGGTGCAGTGCCGTCCATGGCTTATACTGCCAGAGGCATTTATTAGACCACTCTCATCCTTCAGGCCTCACAGACAGCCAGGCTGGCATCAGCTCCACCGCAGCTGATTCTTGCCTGCTGTTTGGTGTCCCTGAGGGTGCCTTGCCCTCTCCACAGCACATCACACCTGGAGCTGAGGCATTGTATCAGCACCTGGATAGCAGGAGGGCTGCTCACCTCTCTCATGCTGTTTCCCAATCCACAGTCCCATTACTGCTGGAGGGAGAATTTAAAAAAACAAAACCACATAAAGAGACAAAATCTCCAGACTCCTGGCTGTCACTGCTGTTTGGTACTGGCCCTGGGTGGCCAGATCCTCACGTAGGCACTCAAGCCTGGGACAGTTAGGAGGCAGGGGATTGCATAGGTCCAGCAGCACTTGTCTCCTGTGGAAGCAGCCTCTCCCTGCTCAAACGCTGCCCACGAGCTATCTGCAAGCTATCCCAGCCATCATAACCAGTGCACCCAGCCAGGGGCCCCGCTGTCCCCACGCCAGCTGCTAACTGATCCCATGCTCAAAGAAACAACAGAGCAGCACCGCTCTGCACCTACTCAGTGCCTATAAGATGGGCCAGCAGAGCCAAACTTGTCTTTGAAGCAAGAAGCCTAAAGGCAGCAGCTTTCAACCCAAAGATAAATTTAGTCTATGTGGTAGGGCTGAAGTCTTGGAACAGACGCTGTGCAGGCTCTGCATGACTCAATTATCACAATTAGAAAAGGATCCAAACACAGGGTTAGTGGATAACAGCCTGATTCAGAGCTTGCCAGGGTCTGAGGTGGGTCAGATGTTGAAACTTTTGCATTTGCCAGCAAGCTCAGGTCCAGGCTCTGGGCTGAACCCATCAGAGAGCAACCTTTGGCCCAGGATGTAACAACTGAAACCCAATTATCTCCAGACACAAGAAGAATGCACATTTATTTCTTTCCCTCCCTTTGCCAGGAGAAATTGCCTGAGGAAGAGAAGGGGAATAAAGGCTGGAGTTGCGTGTTATTGAAGACGCAGCCTGGAGTTCATTTATTCCCTGTGACACAGAGGCTGGGGTTGAAGGAAGGACAGTGACAGCCGCTCCTAGCAGGGAAACTTTCCACAGCAAAGCCAACCCAGACAACTGGAAGGCGTACCCAGATGCAGCGCCACTGGTCAGCTCTAAATTAGAGCAGGCTGTTTTGCTCAGCCTTCTGTTTTGCAGCTGCTTCTCCCTGAACCTGCCTACCCCGTTCCCCTGGCACCAAAGCCCAGCTCTTTTGAGAACAGGGCCGAGAGAAACATGCTTTTCCTGGAGAGCAGAAGGACCTGGAATATTTCCCTAGCTGGAAGCATGAGGCCAAGGAGGGGGAGACCCATCCCTGTGACCATCTCCTGCTGTACTGCTGGAAGATAGCTCTGCTGTCACCCAAAACACAGTGACAGAACTACCCCGCTTGCGCTAGGATACGCAAGCGGGGCCAGCTGCCAAATTCAGAGGTCTGGCACCTAAGTAAATCAAAGGGAAATGCAAGTAATTTGCCAAGAAAATTTCCATGATGGGAATTGGGGGCATGGGGGAGCAATGAGGGGAGAAGTGGAAAGCCAGCGAAGAGGTGATGCTGTTTTGAACAGAGCACACGAGGAGACATGCCATTTTATTTAGCCTTTGCCAAGGGGCTGTTTGACTCCAGATCCAAACTTGCAACATTTAGGAAATCCCCTTCCGATACTTGGCAATCTCAGGCCAATTCAAAGCATTATCTCCATGACTCATATTAGGATCTTAAAGAAAGGTCAAGTCCTGGATCACATTATGCAAACATGAAAAGTCTGTTGTCCCACAGGGCTCACAGGCAAAAGCCCTGCTCCAGCAATCACAGCAGACAACATCCGTTCCTTGCTTTTATCTGCTTTAGATATTTGGGAATAAAGCCTCAATCACCTTTTCCCCAGTCATGTGTTAAACCACTCATATTTTCTTCTCTCCAGCAATTTTTTTGCCAAGCAAGTTCAAGGCTGGCTATCATGCCTTGGCTGCCTGCAGCACTTCCACTCCAACATCATTTAGCTGTCAATTATTAGTAGTCTTCAGCAGAAAATTTGGATTCAGCTTAAATTCTACTTGCATAAAACCTTCCCCTACAGAGCAAGAGCAGTCTGCGTGCCAGTGAGACAAACTGTCCCAAGTTGTTGCTCAGTTATTCTGCAGGGTAATCAAAAGCACCATAAATCCATCTCTGGTGCTAAATCCTAGTGCTGCCTACACCAACTGCCCTTCTCTGGTGCAATCCCATCCTAACTCCATCTCTGGGGCTAAAACCAAGTGCTGACTGCCCTTCTCCAGTGCAATCCCACCCTAACCCTATCTCTGGAGCTAAATCCCAGCACCGTCTGCCCTTCTCTGGTGTAATCCCACTGCTATCTCCACCTCTGGAGCTAAACCCCAGCGCTGCCTGCCCTTCTCCATACCAGGCTGGAAGCCACCAATGTCAGAGCCCTGTGAGAGCCAGTGCTGGCTGTGAATGAGGAGAAAACAGAGCTGCTTTGCACAGCAGCTGGAGAGGAGAATTAAAGCATGTGGATGCCTGCGGAGAACCTCGGCTGGTCCGAGGGATCAGAATGCAAGTTTAACATTGACCTTGAGCAGATACCTGCGTATCCTTGAAGAGGCCCGAAATCCCCAAGAAAAGCTGAGTAAACGAGATTAAGAAGCTGTCAGACTACAGGTGGAATTATCCAGTTATGAAGTTACAATCGAGAAAGAGTCATTCACATGGGTCTTCGGCTAAACCAGTCATGGACACACATTCCCCAAAAGATTTAAAAGGGCTCATAAAACAATAAAGGTAGTGCTTTTGCTCATGACTTTTTGTGTGTCGTGTCCGTCCCAACTGTGACAGATGCCCAGCTACCCTGGACTGTTTTCTGTGATCTGTAAAATCATACAATTCATAGAATTCCTAGAATAACAGTATTCATAAAATTCACAGAATTACAGAACTCATCGAATCACTTGGTTGCAAAAGACCTTCGAATCCACTACTAACCTACTCCCAGCACCTCCCCTATTAACCCTTTCAGGGACGGGGACTCCCCACGGGCTATCCGAACGCTCCGCCCCCAGCGCCGCTGGGCGCCGCCATCTTGCTCCTCCTCCCGCTCTGGGCGCCGCCATCTTGTCGTGCTCGCCGGGCGCGGGCGCCGCCATCTTGCGCCCTCCCCGCTCGGCGCGTCTCGGCCATGGCGGGGCTGCTGTGCCGCCTGCTCCTCTGCCTGGCGGCCGCCGCCGCCGATCTGCTGCTGGAGGAGGCGCGGCGCTCCGTGGACCTCAGCACACACCTGGCTAAGGTCTCGGCCGAGCTCAGCCTCGCCAACGCGCCGGGCGGCGCGGCCGCCTCCGCTTTCCTGCTGGCGCTGGAGCCCGGCCTGGAGCCGCGCCTCGCCTACCTGGGCGTGCAGGTGAGCGCGTGCACGGGGTGGGGGTGGTCGGTCATGGAGGGAGGGGGGGCGCGTACACAAGGGAGGGGGGGCTATTCATAGGATCACAGAATCACCAGGTTGGAAAAGACCCACCGGATCATCGAATCCAACCNCCAGCTTTGTTGCTCTTCTCTGGACTCGCTTTGGAGCTTCAACATCCTTCTTGTATTGAGGGGTCATGGAGGGGGATGGGCGCGTGCACGAGGAAGGGGGGTGTGTCCCGGTGGGAGGCGCGTGCCCGGCGCCCGCAGGGCCACGTCAGCGCAGCGCCCGGGCTCCCTGGGCCTGGGGTTTTGCATAGGATCATAGAATCATTAAGTTGGGAAGGACCTGTGAGAATTAAATTTTGCTGCAGCTGGTTTGTATGTTTAATTATCTAGTCATATAAGTCTGTCTTCATATAAATCTGTCTTGTATCAAGAGATAATAAGCAGACAATCTCTGAAAGAATAAACACTAGCTTAGTAGA
>WAAB01024857.1:28994-53448 GCA_013389865.1 Piaya cayana
ATTGAGTCCAAACATTCCTATCAATCACTAAACCATGCCCCTCAGCACCTCATCCACCCATCTCTTATCCACCTCCAGGGAAGGTCACTCAACCCCCTCCCTGGGCAGCCTCTGCCAGTGCCCAGTGACCCTTTCTGTGAAAAATTTTTCCTTGATGTCAAACCTGAACCTCCCCTGGTGGAGCTGAGGCCATTCCGTTTTGTCACTGTGGGCCAGGAGGAGGGAGTGAGGAGTCACAAAAGGGTCTGGGCTGGAAGGGCCCTCAGAGTCCCACCCCTGCCCTGGGCACCTCCTGCTGGATCGAGGGCTCTGAACCCCATCCAACCTGCCCTGGAACACCTCTAGCACAGGGGCAGCCACAGCTTGCTGGGGCGCCCCATGCCTCCTGCCCACACAGGAAAACTTTTCTGCCTAGGATCTTCCTCATACCCAGTTGAAATCTGCCAGAGATGCTAGTGGTGTGCTGTGCTGGCATCCCCAGCGGGTGCGGGATCTGGTCACTTACCCTCAGGATGTACAAGAGGGCTCATCCAAGCCCAGAGGTGTTTATTGTGATCTCTTCACTTGCTGGCTGGCCAGGTCAGGTTCCTGTGGCCTGCTTGCTCCCCAGCCTCTGTAGAAAACCTATAAAAGAAACCACAGAGGCAGGTGACCAAGATCCTCATTTGCACCAATTACAGTGACTGCTTGCTGCTAACTTTCCCAAGTTCCCAAGCCATCTCTGGTATCTGTTCTTGCACACTGACCACACTGCTATCTGTATTAATGAAAAAATACTATAAAAGAGGTTCTTTTNCACAAGGGGCAGCCACAGCTTGCCGGGGCACCCTATGCCTCCTGCCCACACAGGAAGACTTTTCTGCCTAGGATCTTCCTCATACCCAGTTGAAATCTGCCAGAGATGCTAGCGTTGTGCTGTGCTGGTATCCTCAGCAGGTACGGGATCTGGTCACTTACCCTCAGGATGTACAAGAGGGCTCATCCGAGCCCAGAGGTGTTTATCGTGATCTCTTCACTTGCTGGCTGGCCAGGTCAGGTTCCTGTGGCCTGCTTGCTCCCCAGCCTCTGTAGAAAACCTATAAAAGAAACCACAGAGGCAGGTGACCAAGATCCTCGTTTGCACTGATTACAGTGACTGCTTGCTGCTAACTTTCCCAAGTTCCCAAGCCATCTCTGGTATCTGTTCTTGCACACTGACCACACTGCTATCTGTATTAATGAAAAAATACTATAAAAGAGGTTCTTTAAAAAAAAAATTATCCCTCAACTTGTACTTTCTAGGAGGCATTCACCTTGTAAGAGGGAAAAGGACCATGTGGAGTTTGCCCTGGATATGTTAGGCATTTTAAACAGCAGCATACTGATAATTATGTTGTTTTGGACCAGGTGAAGGGGGAGGAAGAGGAGGAAAACACCTTGGAAGTGAGAGAGACTAAAGTTAAGGGCAAAAGGTGAGTGTCACACTCTAAGGCCATTACCCAAGTTGTGCACAGGGGTTCCACCATCTTCCTTGCAGTAGGAGCAGAAATAGTGTGCTAGTCCCACATAACTAGGTCTTTTGTTCCTGAGAAGATCCAGTCTTTACTCAGGCCTTGCCCTGGGGTGCTACAGAGCCAGGGAGCACAGTTCACACAAGCAGCCAAGCCAATTCCTGCAGCCCAAGAGACCTCAGTAGAAGTCATTCCCCCTCCCTCAGAGGCTCCCTGGGGAGATAGCACACATACATTTAGATCTCTGCACTGAACGCAGCACAAGCAGCACGTACCTGCTTCTTATAGCCACTCATGGCTGCTAATGAGGGGAGAGCATCTCTCAAATACAGCTCAGCTGCATTCAAGGGGCTCAGCTGTGCTCATTCTCTTGTACTCCGTGCCTTAAGTAATTCCCTGTTCCTTTATTAAGGAACATCAGGTCAGAGAAGCATTACAGCTGTGGTCATGCTCTTACCCACTGCTCCATTTGAGGTCTCAGATGATTGGCAGTGGTGATTACAGAGAGATGTAAGTGCTTTTTGGCTGTGTCCTCAGAGTACTGTTCATCGTCTTCCTTCTAAAGTGGGAGACAGGTGTTTTTGTGAAACAAAGGCCATAATTGTGCCTTTACAGAGGTCACCCTGTGCTGCCTCCTGTCCTTTTTCCCCAGCCCAGAGTAAGCGCACCCACTGGAACAAGACATCTGTATCCCATGGAGGAGCAAATATTGGCCACAGTCATGCATGATAGATGGGCTGTGTGGTCTCCCATCCACAGGGAATATTGCAGGGTTTGGATCCGATCACTCTCTTCTGGGAGATCTCATATAACTTACCTGTTCTTGTCCCTTCCAGCGGAAAATTCTTCTCTGTGAAGCTGCCGTCTCCTTTGGCACCCGGCGCCAAGGTCCGTGTGTCTGTTGAAATGGTTTTCACACACGTCCTGCAGCCTTACCCCACCCACATCACCCAAAGCGAGAAGCAGTTTGTGGTCTTTGAAGGAAATCACTATTTCTACTCACCATACTTCACCAAGACCCAAACAACCCGTGTCAAACTGGCTTCTAGGAATGTGGAGAGTTACACCAAGCTGGGTAACCCTTCCCGCACTGAAGACACAATTGAATATGGCCCCTTCAAGGATATTCCTCCGTACAGCCAGGTAAGTGTCTGTGAAAAAGAATGGCTCCAGCCTCCCCATGCAGTCAGCTTTCACCTCTGCAGAGCTTGTCAAGGGGGTTTCTCTGTGCGACACGGAGACAGAAAATTGTGAGAGGAGGTTGCTCCTTACTTTAGGTCTAATAGTTTATCTGTTTTGTTTGTTAGGACACTCTGAAGGTGCACTATGAAAATAACAATCCCTTCCTGACCATCACCAGTATGACCCGAGTCATCGAGGTGTCTCACTGGGGGAACATTGCGGTTGAAGAAACAGTTGATTTAAAGCACACAGGAGCAGTGCTGAAAGGCCCTTTCTCCAGATATGACTACCAGAGGCAGCCAGACAGTGGGATCTCTTCTGTCAAGTCTTTTAAGGTTGACTTTTTTTTGTGCTCTGGCTTCCTCCTTTCTTACATCCCTAGAGGAAAAAAAATAGTTGTCCTTTGCTTTGCCTTTTCTTCGGTAACCGTACCCAAGCAGTAACAGACTATTAAAGCTCTGACCTATTTTCAGAGAAGGTTCATGTTGCATAGGAATAGTTTCTGGAGGTAGAATTAGGAAGTTATATGCTTTATTGCACCTGTTGGCCAAACAAACTGAATACCAGGGCAGGTAATGTTTCTCCACACTCCCGCCACTCCAATCTCGGGGAATCCCTGCATTGGCAGCTCTGTTTTCCTTTTTCCACCGTGCAAGGACCTGTTCTGTCTCCATCCTCTTATTTTCAGAGTTGCCTTCTCTGTCGTATCCTCATGAAGTTGAACAGCATTAATTGGAAACTCACCCATTCCTTGCTCACAAAGCACACAAGAGTTAAAGCTGTGGCTCTGCTAGCCAGATGTGAAAAGCATTAGGGGTTTTCATCTGAACCAAAATCTTTTTCACTGCTTGAAGCCTCCAGGATTGATTGTTGTAATTCTCTAAGGTGGTGCAGCCAAACAGAAATCTCATTTTTGCTTGAGTGTGAAGCCAGCAAGCTCGGTGAGCTTGGGCAGTGGGCTGGAGTGAAAAGGAAATTGTTGTCCCGGTGGCAATGATGAGATCCCTTGCCATCTAGGATATTTGAAACTGGGCTGGAGAAAGCCCATTCATTTAGAGGCCAAGTGATTTTAGTGCTGGCAGCCACTTCTGTGGCTGATTACTTATGATAGCACAATTTTACCACTCAGTGCAACTGAATGGCCATTTTGTCATCTCTCACATGGGAGTGCAATTTCTCGATGCTTAACAGCTATTACTGGTTTTTCCAGTTTCCCTGGAAATAACTCCTAGCTGATGTGATGCCTTGTTTCTCTCCGTACAGACCATTCTCCCAGCTGCTGCTCAAGATGTCTATTACAGAGATGAAATTGGAAACATCTCCACCAGCCACCTCCTTGTCCTGGATGATTCTGTGGAGATGGAGATCCGTCCCCGCTTCCCTCTTTTTGGGGGATGGAAAACCCATTACATCATTGGCTATAACCTGCCAAGCTACGAGTACCTCTACAATCTCGGTGGGTGGCACAAGAGAAGGGAATAAGAAACCTTTTCCTCTGTGTTCAAAGGTGGCTGCTGTGCAGTAAAGAATTAAAAGCTGTGGTATGCTGCACCTTAGCAACAACAGTTGCTAGCTCTTATTTCTAGAATATGCAAATCCACCTTCTTTCTGTGCTTCCATCATTTTTTCTGTAGGCATCTGGTTAAAATATACTTGAAGGAGGTGGTGCCCCCTGCTGCCCAATGCATCTGTCCATCCATCCAAATTCTGCTCTTGCTTTTGTTAGGAGCTGAGCTTCAAGCTTGCTCATTGTTCTTTAAGGAACTGTAACCATCCTCTGGTCTGCACTTTCTTAGGTGATCAGTATGCCCTGAAAATGAGGTTTGTCGACCACGTGTTTGATGAGCAAGTTACGGACTCTCTGACAGTCAAGATTGTCCTGCCAGAAGGTGCCAAGTAAGTGTCATTACTCTGGCTCATTACTGCAGAGGATACTGTGTTGGTAGCAATTCTCCAGTCTACTCTGATGGCCTGAGGGTAGTAAAACAAGACCATGACTGTGCATGTGGAGGAGACCTTGGAACACAGCTTTGCTTCCTTTTAAAGTGTTGTTTAAACTGCGTAATTGGCCTTGTGCTAGAGGCCACAATTGGCCAGCCAAGTCTTAGATTACATCATCTCAAACACTGTAGAGTCATATGGGACTTCATGGTTTTATCCACAGGAACATCCATGTGGACAGCCCCTATGAAATCAATCGTGCTTCAGACGAGCTTCACTACACTTACCTGGACACTTTTGGACGTCCAGTTATTGTGGCACACAAGAGCAACCTGGTGGAGCAGCACATCCAAGACATCGTGGTGAGTGTAGTCTCTGTGGGTGCTTTGCCTGAGCAGTTGTGCCTCCTTTGAATTCAGCAGCATGGTCCTAACACGTATACTGGTGTGCCCAAGGAGACAAGTTCTCTTCCATAGTATTAAGGTCACTGCTCAGTGTTTTGAACTTCTCTTCTAGGTTCATTACACCTTCAACAAAATCTTGATGCTGCAGGAGCCTCTGTTGGTGGTTGGAGCCTTTTACATCTTGTTCTTCACTGTGATAGTCTACGTGAGGCTGGATTTCTCCATCACTAAGGTGCTGTATGATGAAGAGCCCTGTGGGAGCATTAATGGCTCACTTGGCTCACAGTTCAATATTTTCTATACCAATAATTCTCACTTCCAATTGGATATTTTACTAGATGCTTAAATGGAGCCTTGTTTTTATACTGCTTGAGCATTGATATTCCTGCAGGCTTTGAACTGATGTGCTAAGGCTAACCAGAGTTTTGCCTTCTGGATAAAAAGGAATCCCTCCCTGAGAAGCAGGGATGCCTACAATTCTCCTTTGGTGATGTTCTCACTTACTTTTTGTTATGCTGTTTTTGGGATGGTCTGAGTGCTGAAAGGTGCTTGCCCTAGTCATTACTTGTACATCTATTTACTGTCAGTTGACTTCACTGCAAAGGGAATCGTTTCTGTAGCAGTCCTGTGACAGATTGCGAGCAGGATCTCATGCAGATCAAAGATATGACAGCTTTGATCTTCCCCTCTGTCCTCTTGCAGGATCCAGCTGCTGAAGCTAGGATGAAGGTTGCCTGTATCACAGAGCAAGTACTTACTCTCGTGAACAAGAGACTTGGACTGTACCGTCACTTTGATGAAGCAGTGAATAAATATAAGCAGTCACGGGACCTCTCCACCCTCAACAGCGGCAAAAAGTCTTTGGAGACAGAGCACAAGGCCTTGACAAATGAAATAGCCTCTCTGCAGTCTAAACTGAAGACAGAAGGCTCTGACTTATGTGATAAAGTAAGAAATCCTAACTGTTTGGGGTTTTTTTAAGCTCTTCTATTCTTGATTCTATCAGGTATTCTAGGTGAGTTTTAAGTTGGGCTTTAGTTTCTGCAGCCTGTGATTTTTTTTTTCCCTCTGAAAATGGCTCAGCACATGCAGGGAGTGTGAAGATCATTTTATTCTGTTTGCAGGAATCTTGGTTATGCAGCCCTGTAAGTGCTGCTGGTAAACCGCCCTTGAGCCAGTGGCATGAGTACAGATTAATGCCTTTGTAACACTATCCTGATGCCTCTCATTGAGCTCATGGCGGTGATACTTAGGCAAAAAGTGCAAACCATCAACACATTATTGGTTCTGACTTCGCTACTGACACCAGCTGAACCACAATCTTCTACCTCATCTCTTACTTTCTTGCAGATGTGAGTTTTGTGCTGACAGAACTGTGGTAACATGATGCTCTTCAGGAGGTGCTTCACTGTACCATGTTGAAAGCTGTGGCACAGGGAGCACACACGCACTATCCTTTCTTCCCTCCACTGTATTTCAACACTTACCTGAAACAGCCACTTAACCCCATGTGAGGCACACTTTATGCTCCAAGATCCATTCAACCAACAGCTACATTGCTTAATCTGCTACTCAAAGAGTAGCTCTGTCATTGCAGACCTATTTCTCTCACATCGTTAACTGTAGGGGGACAGCTTCCAGCTGTCGTCGTTGCGATTTAGCTTGAAGCCTTTAAAATCTATCATAAACACTGTTTAACAGTCATTGCACCTGTTTCCTGCCAGTATGGCTCCTGGGTCCTCAGAGCCCCTTCCTTTATCTGCATGGTTTAATTATTCATTCGCGAGATGAATGCCAGGGAGAGGTGATAGCTCAGGAGGCAATATTGAGGGACTCGAGGTGTTTCCACTTTGCACTGACTTAATCTTTTGCTTCAGCCTTACCATTTCTTCTGTTCTAGCTTCACTGTAGGATGTTTTCTCTCTCCTAATACACTCTTTGTTTCTCACTCTTGTAAGGTAAGTGAGATTCAGAAGCTCGACAGCCAAGTCAAGGAGCTTGTTCTGAAGTCCTCTGTTGAGGCTGAGCGGCTTGTAGCTGGCAAGCTCAAGAAGGACACGTACATCGAGAATGAGAAGATGCATTCCAACAAGCGCCAGGACCTGGTCACCAAAATTGACAACATCCTTGACGCTTTGTAACTCCCTGGTTTAGTGAGCAGGTGGAGGGGAGAGGTATGAAGGGAGATGAGAAGCCTAGGAGTGGGTAAGCTTTGAGCCAAAACTCCTTCCCAGCAAAATTAGGGTAAAAGCTGATGGGAAATATCTGAAAGTACATTTTGGGGTTTGATTTTTTTTTGTATAGAGCCTGTCCGCTCAGCAGCACATACTGTGCAAGGGACCATGATGTTGTGCTGTTTGGCTGGGTAGCAGGGTTATTTTACCAGAGCTGAGACTCAGCCAGGTTATAGAAGTCTCTTGCTTTTGGTTTTCCCTGTATAGATGTGCCGTGACTGAATGCACACAAACAGCCAGTCTGAGCAGATGTGCTCATGGGAGATCTGAATGTTACATCTCCAGAAAGAATAAAAGACCTTTGTTTTACTTTGAAATAAAACTGCCACTGCCTCGCCTGTATGTGATGTGCTGGCATGGGGGACGGCAGAGGGGCCATCCTGCTACTGGGCAGGCAGAGCGGAGTTCAGCCCTGACTGCTCTTGCCTCCTCTCAGCTCCAAAACTCCACTGCCCTACAAATCCCTGACCCAGGCAGGAAAGAAAGACAAGCACTTGTTCCCTGGGAATGCAGCTACATCTTGACAAAGCTCAAAAATACACAATGCAATCCCTTTTGCCACGTGTTGTGCTTTTCTGCAGTGTGTGACAGCAGTCGCTGCATCTCTTGTGCTCCCTAAGCAGGCACACACCTGGATATCCCGAGGTATGTGTGCAACTCCCTGATAATTTCAGACTCATAAGAAATTTATTCCTGTGTGCCTCTGCTTCAGAGTGCTGTTAAACCCCCGGAGCTGGCCACAGGGACTGTGATATGGGTCTCCTCCACTGCACTTGCATGGCTTAGTTTACCAAAGCAGTGTGAGCTCCCAATACAGAAAGAACTGGAAAAGAGGACAGTGAGCTGCATCCTTCTGTCTTCTTTCTCAATGATGCTTTGCACTGACCTGTGGGCCTGCACTGCCTGTCCCTCAGTCGCAGCCCTTCAGAGCCCAGGTGCCTGTTACAGAATGCTGCTTTGCCCTTATTCTCAACTGGGATGATTCTCTCTAGAGGATGCAGTTGGTAGGGGAGCCTTTTGCCCCAGGCCTCAGCTTCACAAGCAGGTGCATTCTGAGTGCTTTGCTGCAGGCCAGAGGCCAGGGGCTCCTCACACTGTGTGCCCAGTGCCAGCTCCCTCCCCTGCCCGCAAACCTCACCCTGGAGTGCAGTGGGCAAGCCTAGATCCCCTCCTGCCTATGCTCTTGCACAGGTGCTCTTGGATACCCTGGAACCATGAGTCTTGCCTGACTAGGGTAGGGGCAAGCAACAGCTAAAATCAAATAGCTAACTCATTCAGCCAAAAATGCATGCACAGTACTCAGAGAGGTACCGGGGCATCCAAACTGATGATCCCAGAGACATCCTTAATTTTCCGTTCTTCCTGGCAGAGGGAAGGCAGTGCCACACTACCTTACCTGCATCCCATCTCTGCCTGGCTTCCCAGGCAGCCCAGACCCCCTGAGATGCCCGTTTCATTAAAGCCCCCTTGGGTCGATGATTGTGTCTCTCCCTCTCTATCCTAAGGGTTCTGCTCGATTAGGACACACCTCAGCCCTAGGCAGCTTCAGAGCCTGATTGTAAATGGAAGCCACAGCTGCAGAGACAGCAGCTAAAAACGGAGGATGAACGCAGCCAGCCCCAGCAAAAAAAGGCCTCCGGTCCACAAGGAAAGCTGCCCCAATTCCAGAGACTGAGCATAAAACAGCTGCTGCAAGAAGCGATGCTTTGCTCCTCTCCCACACCTCCAGTGCTGCTCCTTCAGGGCCAGCTCATGCACAGGGAAAGGACAACTCAGGGCAGGTGGCCCAGGGACATCCCCGCTCCAGAACTAAGAGCAGGTCCTCAGGGCAAGCAGGGAGAGCCCCAGGGAGACAGGCTCTCCTACGTACTTTTCAACTGGGTTATGAAATGGGATAGACATCCCCCAAGGCTGGCATCAACCCCTAGAAAGGTCTTGCAACCTCTGTGTCTGCTCTCCTGTGCCAGCTACCCCCAGAGCTGCCTGGGGAGTGGCAGCAAGGAGGCAGCCCACATTCCAAAGCACGCAGCCTCCCCGCCAAGCCCCACAGAGTAGCTGGGGCTCCACAACCTGTGACAACAGCACAGAGCAGCACCTACATCAGGGAAACCCGTCAACAAACACACAGAAGCAGGATGACCTAGAAACCAGAGCAATTTCTGGATTCCTGTAAATTTACTCCTAAAAATAAACCGGAAAATGAGAACACCTACCAGGAGGCTGAGGGACTGCAGGAGCTGGAGGAGAGCCAGAGCAAGAGCATCTGATGACAACAAATAGATCAATTAGGTCTGCAGCTGCTTGTCATCAATGCATTCAAGAAGGTTTCAAAATGACCTCCCTGCTCAGTGCCCAGTGATGAGCCCTTTGCCAGATGCATCTCCTGAGGTACTTCCAAAACCAACCAGGCCTTCAAGAGAGGGCTGAGACCTGCAACAGGATTGAGCTTTCTCCATCTCTGCTGCTCTGCGTGGAGACTTCTGCCTGTGTGGGCTGGGAAGTTCACTTGTCATCTTGTTCAGAAAAAAATAGCTTGGGGAGGCTGTGGAATTGGGAGGCATCTGCTGGGGGAATTGCAGAGCAGAAGTAAAAGAAAAAGAAAGCCTCGGATAAGAGAGCACTTGAGACCCTCCAGCAGATTAACATCTCATGGGTAATTAAAGCTGAACCCTGCTGGGACTCTGTGATTAGAGTTGCTCTTGTGCACAGTTTTGAACCAAGAGGTTGGAAGGCATGAAACTTGCCTCTGCAGCAAAAGGAACAAAATGAAGAGAGAAGGCAAAAAAAAAAAAAAAAAAAAAAAAAAAAAAAAAAAGTATGCATAGAAGAAGGAAAAGGAAACCACACAAATGCAAGATTTGCCAGTGAAAGCGAGCAGCCATGATTTCAGGTCCCCAGCTCAGTGCAGGCACCTGCCTCACATAGGCGGGCACACAGCCCCCCCTCCACCTCCCTGCTGCTCCCCCTGAACCCCCCACACCCTGTGGCTCCTTCTCACCAGGGTGCTGCCCACACCCAAAGCTTCTCCTGGGCAGCCAGAGAACAACTTCTCCTTCTTTGACTTCTCACTTACCAAGTGAAAATACAGAACTGAAGACCCACCAGGAGGTCCAACACATCCTCCAGTTGATGCTCAAACTCAGAGGCTGGAGGGAAAATCAGGTTTTATAGTCAGGTGCATCGTAACTCCCACCCACACCCTGCAGCCTGAGCCAGCCCCCCATCCATCCTCCGTGGGTGGTGATAGCCCAGTACTATTTTTGTGCCATCGACCCTGCCTCCCCTTCCCATGCTGACACCTCCCCTTTGCTCCACGGGGATCAACCACCTCTTTTATTTAGATTTCTTACATCATCCAACCAAATAAAATCACTGTGCTTGATTCAGAGCAAATCCTGGAGGTCTGTGACTATGGAGGCTTTGGGCAATCTGATCCAGTGAGGGGTGTCTGCCCATGGCAGGGGGGCTGGAACTGGATGGGCTTTAAATTCCTGTCCAACCCAAACCACTCTGTGTTTCTATTGAGGTTTGCAGTCAGCTCTGGGGATGCCAGGTCTCTGCATGCCCCAGGGATGCACGGCTGGTTTAAGCGATGCGTCTTACAGCCACCCCGAAGCCGCCACCTTGAAGAGAGACAGAGCCAGAGCACGTGCCAAGCACCATGCAAACAGCTGCTCTTTGATGCTGCCCACTCGGATGCACAGACCTGCACGCACACCAGGGGCTTTAGGGGAGCTCCCAGGCTAAAGAGCATCCATGGTCTGTCTGCTTTTACCTGTCCACGGACCATCCACAGAACCCAAGGCAGACACCAAGCCCAGGGCACACGCAGCTCCACAGATGGACAGACTTCTCCACATGCTCTTTCACCATTCCCTCCCGCTTTCTCCTGCGGGGCTGCTGGGCTCCCAGCCCACACAGTCTGGTGGCTTCTCAGCACCATGTGGTGGCTGCAGACCAGTGGCTCTGAGTAGTTTAAGTTCACCCTGGGCTGTTGCCTGGCTGAGATCGTGCTGGAGAACCTCATACCCCATCTTGCAGCTCCCGCTCCCTCACCAGCACAGCACCCCAGAAGAGGACCACATTCCACTGGGTGGCAGCACCCAGAAGGCCACATCCTGGAGGGCAGCAATGGGATGAGGGACAAGAGAAAGTCCCCATGATACTGGTGGGACCCATGGGGCATGTGGTGACACCGTGGCACCTCACCACTGCTGCCACCACTAGAGGCCGACAGGGCCTAGGGAGGTGACACCTCCATGGTGGCCACCACAACCTGCCCCATCACCTGGCATTTGGGGCACCCATTGCCTCACTGGCATGCATGCCAGCCCCGGTTAAAGATGGCAGCAAGCATCTTTCTTTCTTTCTTTTTTTTAATGGTTTAAATTTATGATTTTTACCCCCCCTTCTTTCTCGCTCCTCCTTGTCCAATTTGTCTTCAAGGCTGACATGAGAGAAAACCCCAAATGACAGCGCCTGCCCGGCACAGTTTTACCACAGTATCCTGAAAAAGGCATCTGGTGAGCTGATAGTGCAGGGGGGCTCCGGGCGGGAGCCCCTGCCGGAAGCGGAGCGCTGGCAGCGGTTGAAGGGCCGATGCTTCAGCGCGGGCAGCAAACAGGAAACATCTCCCAGGCCCGGGGAGCTCCTCCAGGGCTGCCCCAGAGTCTCAAGGCACAACCAAGGGTGTCCCACCCCGCTGGGGCCATGTTGGGTCTGCTGGGACCCCTCCGTGCTCCCCATCACCATCTTCTACCAGGCCTAGTGCTGTGTCTTTGAGCTGTGTCCTCCTCCCAAGGGCAGCAACCATGCCCACCATAGTTGTAGAAGCTTCGTTAGGATTGTGCTGCCCTTGCCTGAGGTGGTGGGCAAGACCTGTCTTTGATGGCCCTGGCTCACGGATGTTATAGAACCATAGAGCGCTTTGAGTTGGAAGGGACCTTAACAATCATCTAACTCCAAAACTACTTCTGCATGGCCAGAGAAAAATTTCTCCTGCTTTGACTTCTCACTTCCAGTCATCCAAGGGAAAATACAGAACTGAAGACCCACCAGGAGGTCCAACACGTCCTCCAGTTGATGCTCCCATGGGCAGGGACATCTCCCACTTGATGAGGTTGCTCAAGGCCCCATCCAACCTGGCCTTGAACACTCCCAGGGATGTTCCTCCCCTGTAGGTGACACCTGCATAGATCTACATGGCCCCTGGCCCAAGGCTGCCTCGGTGCTGGGGCTCCACAGGCAGTGGGGAAGCACCCTCCTCCCATGGGGACATGAAGACTGCATGTGGCAGTGGGTCAGGCGGCAGACCTGGGAGATGCAGAACATCAAGCTCCACCAAGGCAAGTTCAGGCTAGACATTATGAAAAAAAAATTCACAGATAGGGTCATTGGTCACTGGCAGAGGCTACCCAGGGAGGTGGTTGAGTCACTTTCCCTGGAGGTGTTTAAGGGACGGGTGGATGAGGCTCTGAGGGACATGGTTTAGTGACTGATGGGAATGGTTGGATTCGATAATACAGTGGGTCTTTTCCAACCTGGTGATTCTATGATTCAACGATCTAGCCAGGAGGGATGTGGCTGCATGGCCCCTGCAGCTGTTGGCTGTAGAAAGACAACCTAAGTGAGGAGCAGCCCAAGAACTTCCCATGCTTCTGAGTTCAGCATAGCATGGGACACTCAAGAGGGAGAACCCACCTTCCTAATGCCTCTGAGAGCACAGGGGTTGGCAGCAGAGGAGCATCGAGCTTGCAGCTAAAGCTGGAGCCACACTGCACTTTGGTCTCTCCTCACCAAGAGAAGATGTTGGTGCCAGCATACAGGCTCTGCTGGCTGCCTCTGGCATGACTGATCACGCAGCCCTGCCGCATCCATCCACCAGGGGACATGACTTGGTCTGCTCTCCCCACATCTCCCAGCTCTTGGCCCTAAGGGGCAGCTGTGCAAAGCTCTGCCCCAGAGCTTGCCATTAGGATGAATCTTTGCTCTCAGCCACGTACATGAGCAAAAAGGCCCCGGGCACTTCTCACCCTCTGACTCTTTAACTGGTCCAAACTGGGGTTTTCCAGGGCTTGCTGGGCTTGGACCAAAGACCAGAGATGCTGGTTTACCAAATATCCTCCTGGGGTGAAAGTCTCAGTGTTCACAGGGCAGCATCACAGCGGCAAGAATTCAGAGCAGGGATGAGGAAGGTGAAGCTCAGCACAACTTTGATAAACCTGTCATGGAAAGAGAAAAAGGGAGTGGTGAAGGCACACACTAGCCCCTGGGGGATGCTGCTTTTAAAAGGCAGGCAGGTGTTCTGAGTCAAAGCCAGCTGCTTGCTCAGGGTGAGGATCACAAGCAACTTACCACCAAAATCCCTGGGTGGATTTTCCTCCAAGGGATATTTTCCATCAGGTTCCTTGTTCATCTGGCTGCAGCAGAAGCATGTCCCTTCTTTTCATGCCTTGGAAGGAGGCTCATCCTTGTCCTCCAGCCTCTGTTGCTTGCATGTTGTAAGAACTACGAAACCCTTAGCCAGCCACCAGGAACACACTTCTGCTCCCTCTTCAGTGCTGCTGCTGCAGGGTCCCAGGCAGCCAAGACCTCACCTCCCTGCTGCTCAAGGGACTGGTGTTTATGCCCACACACTTGTAACCTTTGGTACCAGAGGAGATCCTACAAGCTCAAGACAGTCAGAGGGGGATGAGAAGTAGGATTTAGAGGAGGTGGTGTTGAAAGAGCAAATCCACATGGTGTGAGTTAGCAGGGACAAGGTGTGAGCTCAAGAATGGAGGATTGAGTGAGTACCAGCACTGGGGCAGGTGAATAACTTGGATGCTATAAGGTAAAAAAAGGAGTAACAGAGCCAAAGGATCAGAGCAAGCATCCTAACAGAGCTCGCTGTCCTGGAGGAACAGCTCCCTGAAAACATGCACTGCTGTTTGAAATATAGAAAAACTGGCTCCTGAATAGAAGCTAGGACTGAGCTGCAGGCTCAGCATTGTCCAGGTAAAAGATTGAGTGAGCCTCACTCCTGAATGAGGCCATGGACATCAAGTAGGTAGAGTAGATGCAAATCCTCATTATCCCAGCCAAGAGCCTGAGAGCACCATGGTGAAGAGAACAGCATCACCCTCACAGGTGGCAGATGGAGAGCGCAAGCAGCAGCCAGCTCATCCTGCAGGAGCCAGGGACACAGGATAAGAACATAGATCCCACTACGCACTCTGAGCTCACCCTGTCCCTGCTGGTTCCTGCACCCGCAGTGCCCCCTGCCTTTGCTGGCTCAGGCTAGGCTGTGTCATGCCAGCTCTGCCCACAAAGCTGGGGTGGCTTCAGCCTTAGGGCATCCTCACACCTGAGCAGAGCAGGTAGGAGCGTTTGCCACCTTTTGGATGCTGAGCAGCTATGCCTGAGGGCACCTCCATAAGGCAGCTTTATAAAAGGGCAACACATCTGCTGGAGGGCAGCACCAAAATTCATCATCCTTATTCTTTGCTAATGAATTACAAGTAGAATTTGATTTTCGTCACCTGTGTTCAGCATCCCTGACTATCAAAAAACCACAATGAGGGACCGAGCGCAGCTGAAATCAATGGGCACTACACAAACCCTTGCCTCTCAGCTCCTAGCTCCTGCAAGATTTGCTATTCACTGCTCACAGAAGATGACTTGCCACCTACGACTGCTGGTTTGGTCTGGGATGGTCTGCTCTGTAGCACCAGCCACATTCAACTTCTCAAACAGGAGCAAGAGAGCTGGCATTGTTTAGCCTGGAGAAGAGGAGGCTGAGGGGATACCTCATTGCTCTCTACAACTGCCTGAAAGGAGGTTGTGGAGAGGAAGGAACTGGCCTCTTCTCCCAAGTGACAGGGGACAGGACGAGAGGGAATGGCCTCAAGCTCCACCAGGGGAGGTTTAGGCTGGACATCAGGAAAAAATATTTCACAGAAAGGGTCACTGGGCACTGGCAGAGGCTGCCCAGGGAGGGGGTTGAGTCCTCTTCCCTGGAGGTGTTTAAGGGATGGGTGGATGAGGTGCTGAGGGACATGGTTTAGTGATTGATGGGAATGGTTGGACTCGATGATCCAATGGGTCTTTTCTAACCTGGTGATTCTATGATTCTAAGAATCAGTTTTGCAGTAGCTTGGTCAGCACGTTAACTCATGCTTGCAGTTGGCCCTTCCGAACGATCCCTCTGCAGACCCGCAAGGAGGGGAAAAGGATGCCAGACCAGAAAGGGACTGAGATGGAAAATGCCCCTCAGCGGAGGGAGTTGAGCCAGGGAGGGAAAAAAAGCTTTTATTCTCCTTGTCCTCCTTCCTACGGCTGGAAAGAAGGAGCTGCAGCTCCTCGGGGGATGCTGAAACGCGCCTCCGCATCCCCTGCGGCCGCATCCCGGGATCCAGGTTGCATGGCCGCAGCCAGCCGGGCAGCCACCAGGTGTCCCTGCAGCCCCGTGAGAGGCACCTCCCGGAGGGAAAACCGAGCTCCCACCCTGCATCGCGAGTTAGAGGCGTTTTGCCTGCTCAGCAGGGTCAGAACGAAGCCAAAACCCACGCTCTGAGTGTGGAGAGGGATGTGCGGCTGGAGGGATGCGGGCCTGGAGCGGTGATGGCCCTGCCAGCCCCCAGCTTCTGTGGCCAGTTAAGCCCTGATTTGGAGCTGCCTTTTCTCTGCCTTAGCCTGGTGAGATTTTTGTTTGAGGTGATGCCATGGGCAGATTTTGAAGGGATAGATATGCCTGTAGGAGGGAGACACGAAGAGCCCAGGACAGCCTGGGGGCTGAGCACTGGAGGCTGGATATGGATGTGGCTTGTCTCATTCAAGTGGGAAAGAGCATGTGACTCATCAATGTGAATAATGCCCAACAGGGCAGCTAAGAAGGGAGAGCTGGAGAGAAAACCACTCCTGGGGTTACCAAAAGTGATGGAGCAAAGAAGCATCTGAGAAGCTCTTGTACCAGCACAGATGGAAGCTGTGGTGATACCAGGGGACCAGGCAGAGAGGGAGATACTGAACAACCAGGCAAGGCCAGAGCAGCTCATAGCAACGATGAAGGGAGCTTTCTTCCCGCAGGTGGCCATAGCAAAGAACCTTCTTGTAGCCAAGAATACTCCCAAAGCTAAAGTTTTGCTGATAAGAAAGGGTAGAGCAGCAGCAAAGGAGCACCAGAGAACCAGGCCTGGGCAGAACACCTTGTGCTGCTAACGTTAGTGCTCAGGTCAGCATGGAGGGGGAGGCTTCCCACCTGCAGAGGTGGAGGATCTGTGGGACAGGGATTGGCAATGGTGATGAATACACTTCAGGCAAACCCTTTGTCCCCATCTTTTTCTCCCCAAGGGCTGCAGGGGGGGATGCAGATCTGCAGATGCAGCAATGCCGGGAAAAGCAGCATCTAAACCCTTCACCCCCCCAGCACGCTCCAGTATCTGTTTGAGTGCTGTCTGCCCTAGTTTCCTCCCCTCTGACAATCTGACATTAATCTCCCCTGCGTTGCTGTCCTGGTCATGTTCATTTTTATCACAGTTCCGTTAGTGCCAGGCTGAGCTTTCCGGGCGCTGGCGGGGCCCTGTGCATGGTCCTTGTGCCGGTGCTGCCAAGTCCCCACAGTCCCGCTGCCACCAGTCACCCCAGTGGGGCTCCCCCCACCCTCCCCAGTCAGAGCTGCTCACCACATCAGGATACAGAGCAGTACACCAATTCCGGCCGGGCTTATTTCAGCGCTCTGGTCAACCGCAAGCACGGCAGGTTTCACAAACACAGCATGCCAGCCCCACGAAGCCTAACGGATGCTCCTGCCGCTCCATGAGACCACCCTGACACTGAGATCCCCTGCAGCCTCCCCAAAGCAAACTCAGTCTTGACACGATGTTGCTGCTCCAGGCCAGGTATCCTGGGGCCACGTGCGTGAGACACCTGAGGTTGTTGAGCCTCTTTGGTTCTCACCCTGATCTACAGTGCTTCGGATAGCATGTGGTAGGCCATGGGCAAGGCAGAGGCTCCACAGTGGCTGTCTGCCTTCTCCTGGAAGCTTAACAGCATCCATAGCACAGGACAGACCTGCCTCTGCCAGGCTGCTGCAGAGCAGGATGGTTCCAAGCCCACTCGCGACCCATACCAGAAGAGCTGCGTGGGCCCAGCAGGCGATGACACCCGCTTGAGTTCCCCACCACTTAATGAGTTATCAGAGCTAATAAGTTATCACAGACAAACAAAAGCTGGTGCTACATGCTGCTGGGTGAAGCTGTGGTTTCAGTAAAGGGCAATCACTGCTGCTCACTGAGGGAGCAGCTCCTTACATTGCAGGGAAGCTTCTGGTGCTGGTTTGCTGACCTCCACAGCTCTGCTTGGGTCCATGTTTCTACTCAGTTAAATCTGGTTGCCGGGGACTGAGGCATCAGCAAAAAATCTGGTAAGAAGAAAAGTGATTGAGCAGGCACAAAAGGGCCTGCACAGAGCGAGAGAGCAGCTCTGGAAAATCCCCTCTATGGGCACAAGCTCACCCTTGGCCAGGGCCTGGGTAGGTTGTTACCTTGCCCGGGTCCCCCATCCATGCTGATGTGGGACCTATTTTCAGGCAGGAGGTGCCATCCCTCAGCTGACTGCCCATGCAGGTTGCCATTCCCCTTGTGACCATGTTTTCTACAGCTACATCACAGCACAGAGCAGACACTGCAGTGCTGGTGTGGGTCTCCAAGCAGAAAATCCCTGGGAAGCAGCCACACAGCAAGGCAAGGGTTTCGTCACTCTCCAGGTTTTAGCTTCTAATTGCTCCTGATTGCAAATGATTAAAAAAACCCAAAGAAATAACCATTCCCAGTTTACCTGCATGCCCCTTCATTTCCCAGGCTCTGCTGGTGCCTATGTATCATATTGCATCATCCCAGTGGTTCTCAGAGATCCTGATGGCACCAATGGCATTGGGTGGCACAGAGAGATGCCCTGGAAGAAAAAACAGGTTGCATGGGGGATGTTCTGTGCCACAGTGGGCTCACTCTGCCCCAAGGTACAGCCAGAGGCCCCCAGACTGAACAGAGCCTTCAGTTCCCAAATACCATTTATAAAACCAATAACTGCAAAAGCTAATATCTGGTGTGTGACACAGGCACCTTCATCCTCCATGGAGAGACGTTGTCTGGGGGAAAGGGCTCAGCTGCTGTCCATAGCCAAGGATGGGCAGCACAGACTCCCAGGGGTTGCTAGGACTGTCAGAAACAGTGAGGCACCAAGGTCACTCACCCCAACACCTCTTCTCTCTCGCCCTGCACCCTGTTTGCCCCCAGTGGTGCTGCGGGAGTCCCAGGGCACACAGGAGGGGTGTCCTGGCAGAGACAAACACAAAGAAGAACCACCTGTCCCAAGCACATCCCACCTGTGTCAGGCAGCAGAGGCTGCTGAGAGATGCTCCTCTTGCCTGTCATCAGTGCAGCTTCTTCTCTTCAAGGTCCTATTATGCCCCTTTGAACACATCGGGAAGCCTTGCCAGACTAATCCTGCCTGGTATCCACACCCTCTAGACCTGGGAAAACAATGCCAGCCCTTAACTTTCTAATCCCAGCAGGCCAGGGAGAACCCACGCTTTACTTTGAAGGCAGCCCTGCCTCAGCCCACCTGTGGGGCAGGGTTGAGAGTCTCCGTCGTGCATCGTCGTCCCCTGACAGCCCCAGGAGACATCTCTCACCACTGGGCTGGTGTGATGGGATGGCACGGTCTGTTGGAGGGGGCAGCAGGAACCCACTGTTCCCCCCTTTCCCTACTGCAGCAAAACCCACCCAGGCAGGAAAGACTCCTGCAAAGCCACCGTTGGGATCTGCCTATTGCCCCAAGGTCATAGTAGTTAATAGGAATGGCTGGACTCAATGATCCTGTGGGTCTTTTCCAACCTAGTGATTCTGTGGGTTCAGATGCTCAGCTGCCTGGCTCAGATACTCCTCCATTCCCCTCCTGCAGAAGGTCTAGGGTGATGCAGTGGGTCCCAGCGGGAGGGGAGCAGGGTTACAGCACTCTGCTGGCCTCAGAGGGATCCTGGGGAGTGCTGCTGCCCTCACCCCAACCCTGAGAGTGACACACTGCTGGGGAGCAGCAGGGTGCAACACAAACAGGAAAGCTGGCAGGGACCCAGCCCTTCCCAGCTGGGATGGGAGTCGTGCATGGGGCACATTGCAGCGTGGACACTCAAGCACAAAACAGAGCCCATGCAGGGCTGCCCATCCCACCAGGCTCCTTTCAGAATCACAGAATCACTAAGTTGGAAAGGACCCACTTGGATCATCGAGTCCAACCATTCCCATCAATCACTAAACCATGTCCCTCAGCATCTCATCCACCCATCCCTTAAACACCTCCAGGGAAGAGGACTCGACCACCTCCCTGGGCAGCCTCTGCCAGTGCCCAATGACCCTTTCCGTGAAATATTTTTTCCTGATGTCCAGCCTAAACCTCCCCTGGCAGAGCTTGAGCCCATTCCCTCTCATCCTGTCCCCTGTCACTTGGGGGAGAAGAGGCCAGTTCCTTCCTCTCCACAACCTCCTTTCAGGTAGTTGTAGAAAGCAATGAGCTCTCCCTTCAGCCTCCTCTTCTCCAGGCTAAACAACCTCAGAATCACCCCATGATGCCCCCTTCACTGTGCAGCTGGAACTGGATGGATCCCAAATCCCCTGAACTTAGACAAGGGGCTGTTTCCACGCCGTGAAGGGGAGCCTGCCGGGCTGTGCTGGGTGGGGGGGACGCCGGGGGTGCCGATGGGTCTGCAGGGACCCCACAGCCCTTGGCCAAGCGGAGCGGGAGCAGCCCGGTGCCTGCACAGTGTCTCCGCTGTCCCTTGGCTGCCGTACAGAGGTGGGAGTTCAGCAGATGGGAAAGCAGAGAGAAAGCGGAGGCCAGAGGAGGGAAAACATCCCGAGAAACAAATGAGAACAAATTAGAAGCCGGGCTCCGGGGCCGCAGGAGGGCACCATCCACCTACTTTTGCCCCGGCATCCAGGCTGTGCAAAGATGCGTTGAAACTGCTTATACCTACAGCCTGCTTTGTACACGGACCCCTCCTCCTCCAGCATCCCCAACCCCTGCTTACCCCCACATGGGAAGAGGGCACGGATGCGCTGGTGACAATGGGCAGGAGGGAGCAGGAGCCAAGGGAGAGTTACCCGAGCATCCCAAAGAGAGGTCCCCGCAGCATGGGAGCCTCAACTCCCAAGGGTTCCTGGTTCTCTTGGGAAGGAAGAGAAGCCTCACAGCTCTGGGTTACATTGCTGTGTTGGTATAAGGACCAACAGATGGGTTGGAGTTTGCACTAAGTTTTTCAAGCAGGTGGAGATGAGAGGAGCCTTTTCTGAGCATGTCTCCAAGCCTTTGGACAAGCCCTAGCCCTAGCCCCTCCTTACACAGACCACCTATTTCTCCCACAGTGGTAGGCAAGAGCCTTGTCACGACACAACCCAGCAAACACTGAATTACCACCTAGGCTTGGGCATTACAGAGACAGAGAAGGAGAGACAACTGCCTGACCTCCCCTTGTCACCTCTACAGGTTCCCCAACAGTGCCCACAGCGGCTGCCTTCCCCAGCCCAGTCAAGCCCACGCACACACCTCCTATCACCTCACCGCTTGCCTTCATTTGAAGCGCCTTGCTGCTACCTGCCAGCGCCGTGACTCTGTCAGCAGAGTTATCCCTCTTGTCAGCACCCTGGCTGCCCCACAGGTGTGAAGACAGGACAGTCCTTTGTGTGCAAGCCCTCCCCACCCACCCTCTCCCCCAGTGCTGGGCTCCCTCCAGCCCTGGCACATCTTCCTGTGGGTTTTCATCACCTCTCCTCTCACCTACCACAAAGGACAGCCCTATCCCTCATGGGAACGGGAGCCACAGAGGACAGTGTGTTCTGTGCAGGGTAGATTTGTCTCCCTGGGTCTTGGCTTCCCAGAGAGCAAGGGAAGCAGGGAACAAGACGCATCTCCTGGGCAAGCCAGCATGCAGGGCGGGATGCAACCCTGGGAAGTTCCTCAGGGATTCCTGCACGTCTTCCAGCCAAGGGATACCTCCACACCTCCCACCAGCATCCATGCAGGGATGAGAGGAGGGATTTGGGTGTGCATCACTACATGACCCTGAGCACAAAGCAGCCGTGCCCCTTGGGTGCAGCGCTCCATGGTGCTTCTCAGGGTGGGGAGAAACCTGCTCCACACAGAGGTTTGCTCTTCACTGAGCTTTGCAGTGCCAAATGCTCTTACCTTCATGAAGGAGAGAGTCTCTGACCTCCTCCTCTCTTCTGGTTCCTTCTTCTTTGCAGTTTCTAACTCATTTCACGGAGGAACTTCCCCAGGGAGGACAGTGAGGCAGTTGCCATGATGCCTGATGGGGTCTTTGGCTGCAGGAGACTGGGAATGGTGTGCCAAACAGATGGATCAGCTCTTCCTGTAACAGCAAAAAATCTGCTTGCAGCCCCTGACCTGGCACACGTCACAGCCTGTGTATTTGTTCAGTGGCCTTGAGATTTACACCTGGCCAGTGGGGACAGCCAGGGAGACCTTCGGTCCCAGCAGAAGAGCAGTCAGTGACCACGCTGCCCTGGCTGCCTGCCCAGCTCCAGGCCAGTGGTCTCTGTGGGCTTGAGATATCTTGCTCCTTCTGCCCCTGGACAGCAGGTGCTGCCCAATCTCAGCAAATCCTTCACTCCTGCCTGCATGCACAAGCTGCTCTGCATGTTCTCCAGACGACAGGCAATGGAAAGTGTCAACTCCTCTGGGTTGCAGGCTGGTGACCTCGGGTGCTTTGCAAAGCCGTTTTTCCCCTCCCTTGCTCCTAGCCTCCCTTGAGAAGACCCACCGGCACTTGGAGGGACCATTAAATGACAGTGATTTTAAAGTTTGTTTTGCAGTTCATCGGTCCTGAGTTGAGGAGCCTAAAACCCAGAAGCTGCAGGGGCAGCTTGCATACACCAGGATAGCTGGTGCCGCCTCTGTGCACCAGGAGACCCCAGGACAGCCTTGGGGTGCTGCTGATGCAAAGTCCAAGAGCAGAACCTCCATGCTCACCCAGTGGTGCAAAAGGGAGATGTGGAGAAAAGATACTGCTATATCCTATGCCCACACAGAGCATCAGGGACACATCCAGCCCTTCCAGATTTTGCTGGAGAGCATTGCCCTGGCCAGTTTCCTCATCCTACACCATGCTGCACTTTGCAGCCTTGCTCCAGTCCAGGATCATCAGCCCAGCAGGGGAAAGCTGGCACACACCACGAGGCAGCAGGACAAGGGGCACAGGGTTAGCCTGGGGAAGGCTTTCTCCATTGTCCTTCCCCCCTCTCTAAAAACAAACCAGGCAGCTCATGATGCTGTTCCCTGCTGCACTCTCCACTTTCCAAAGCCCTTGCCAGACATCCCTCTGTGCCTCCCCTCCTCTGCAGGGCCCACGCTCCAAGCGCTGGCCCTTCCTGTCCTCTGTCCCGCAGATCATTAACTAGCTCGACTCTCTCTCTTTTTATTTTTTTTCTTCTTTCCTTTTGAACATATCAGCCTCATGGAATCAAAGAGGCATTTCAGTGACTCAGGCGTTTCCCATTGCCCTATTCCAGCATCCTCTACTCTTAACGCTGAGAGCTTTTCACGTCCTATTTGGAACTGATAGGAAGCCCTTTCATTGTTTCACTACATGGATATTAACACTGATGAAGGAAATGCTCCATCTGATAACAGAACCGTTGAAAAGAGCAACATTTCCAAATGAGCGGACTCGGAGACAGTGCATTCCTGCAGCTCACACCAGCACGGCACACTCGCCTCGCCTAGGGCAGCTCAGCATGGCTGGGACACATTCCCCATTCTTTGCATCCCTGCAGGCTGGGATTTCTCATCAGAACCCCCAGAAAACAGCTTCTTCACTGTCAGGAGCACACGCTGTTGCTGAGGTTTATTCTTGAGATCATCTTCCAGGCTGTTAGGAAAAGCTGCAATTGCTCTAAGATGCTCTGTCTTGAGCAGCCCAATGGCCAACAGTGAGGTCAGCCCATAGCTAGCAGGAACAGGTCTTACTAGGGAAGTGAAGGAAGAAAAACATCCCACCTAGAAAGATGTCAACTAACATTTAAGGCATTCTCTGAGCTGATGTCAGTTCTACTTGCCAGCGTTTAACGACTCAAACCTCTTAACAAGAGCTCAGAAGAGATAGAAAGGGGATGACAACAGAGGAGAACCAAAAGTTCCGTCTCATATCTCAGTGCAGAGTACAGCCACCAGCACTTCCACGGAGCCTCCCAAAGCAGCAAGAGCTCTGTCCTACCAAGGGATCCCCACAAACAGCACAGGCAGGAGGGCAACTTCTTGTCAGGTCAAACCCCATGTCAGGCACCAACCCCAGAGAAACGCTTCTTTCCAAACCTTTGGATTGTTTTGGGACTTTCTGTTCTTGCTGAGCCTTCTCCAAAGCAGGCTGGACACTGCAGTTTTCTGTCACTCCTGAAAGTCATTTCCTCCTGCTGTGGCTGCCCTAATCAATTAGTGACCTATAAATAGCCTCCCTGACTGCATGGTGACATCCGCAGAGCATTGTCACTGCCAGCTTCCTCCTCTACCTGAGGAGCAGACATTTTCCAGAGGGCAGAGGGTGGGTGGGGAGCACCCCTGTGCCCAGCCCTCTTTAATGCTTCCCACCACCGGCTGACTTTCCATTCTCTACCCATCTCCTCCCACTCCCATGCAGTGAGACTGATTGGATTTTCAGTTCTGTGTTCTGGTAATACAGGAATCAGCACAGAAATGTCCCTCTCAGGAGCACTGTTCTGAAACCCTACCTGAGCTCCCTTTGGAGAGGTGATCACTCCTGCACCGTCCCTCCAAAAAGCCCATCCTATCAACTCCCGAGACCACCAGAGTTGGTGCCACCATCCCAGAGGATGCTCCAGCTTCCAGAAATCATAGAATCATAGAACAATCAGGTTGGAAGAGACCCACCGGATCATCGAGTCCAACTGTTCCTATCAAACACTAAACCATGTCTCTCAGGACCTTGTCCACCCATGCCTTAAACACCTCCAGGGAAGGTAAATCAACCACCTCCCTGGGCAGCCTGTTCCAATGCCCAATGACCCTTTCTATGAAATTTTTTTTCCTGATGTCTAGCCTAAATCTCCCCTGTCGGAGCTTGAGGCCATTCCCTCTTGTCCTGTCCCCTGTCACTTGGGAGAAGAGGCCATTACTCTCCTCTCTAGAACCTCCTTTC
>WAAB01024857.1:53687-80053 GCA_013389865.1 Piaya cayana
AGCCTCCCTACCCTCCAGCAGACTGACACTTCCACCCAGCTTAGTGTCTTCAAACTTGCTAATGGTGCACTCGATGCCTTCATCCAGGTCATTGATGAAGATGTTGAACAGGGCTGGACCCAGCACTGAGCCCTGGGGGACCCCACTTGTGACTGGCCTCCAGCTGGATTTAACACCATTTACAACCACTCTCTGGGCCCGGCCAGCCAACCAGTTGATGCTCCCTGTTTGCCAGTAAATCTCCCAGTTCACTAGATAGGCCAAAAAGAGAGTCAGGAAACTTTGGAGAGTCACCCAGCACAGGGACCACAACGGCTTCTGCAGCTGAGATCCAGCCTGCCAGTACTGACCTGGGATGAACCTCTTCCTACACTGTTGGTACTCCCCATGTCTCAGGCAGGAGGGCAAAGTGTGGCCACCCCTGCATGCTTATTGCTGCAGGAAAACCATTATTAGCTGTCTTCTTTCTTCCTCTGTCCAAGCAAAAATAATTAAATCCTATGTGAACAACCACAACATTCATGGAAAGAAGCACGGAACTAGAGGGAGTGACTGGCTGGCAGATGTCCCTGCTTTTGTTGCTCTCCCAACTGATGTGTGAGCTCCCAAACTGATGGGCCCATCAGGCTTTTGTGCTGCACGTGTTCAACAGACCAATTGAGGGCTTTTGCTTTGGGTAACTGCATCAGCCAAGCTTGCTCACGGAGCCTAGAAAAGCAGGAATCCATGTTTCTTTAAATATGCCTGTGCGTAGAAGTAGAAATCCAAGGGCATCTGTCAGAATACTTATATATTATTTACTTTTCTAAAAAAAAAAAAATATGTCACTCTGCTCTTGCCTGGACTGTGCAGCAGGACTATCCACAGAAGAAGCCGAGGAGCCAAGAGGCTCAGCAGTTAAAATGTTTCTTCTTTTCTTGTATCTCGCCTCCAAAGGGCTGCCTCTGGCACCACCGGAGGAAGTCACCCAGTGTTTTGTTCTCGTAAACTGCCCCTTTGATCAGCTGAAATTTAGTGGATCAAACAGCTCTGAGGACATAACCGCAAATCCCGAGACACGTTATGACGGGCAGGGAAGTGATGTCTCCAGCGTGATTTGGCAAAGCCTCAGCCAACACAGTCGGGAAACAGCCCCCCACCCTGACCCAGCCTGAAACCCCCAGCAGGCATCTCTGTGCTGCCACGACAGCCGGAGCCGACAGCTTGGCTGGAGCAAAACTCCTGGGACACGGCTCGATAGCAAGGGTCTGGATCTGCCAGCACGCCGGACCACCGTGCCAGGGCTGTGACACAGAAACTCAGACACAAGGGCATTTCCTTCACCATCCTAGCTGGTGCCAACTGCTCCATGGCTGCTTCCTATTGCCCAGCTCCTTCTCCTCATTTGGGAACTCATATCTGCTGCCTGCTCAACCCCACCCTGGATGGGGACACTGGATGAAAGCCAGCCATGAGCCTCAGCAAACCATCCATGCTCATCCTCCTGGGTGTACAGAGAAGGGCTTGGATGGAAAATGAGATCGTTGAGAGATCAGGATCATAGTATCACCAGGTTGGAGAAGACCCACCGGATCATCAAGTCCAACCATTCCCATCAATCAATAAACCATGTCCCTCCGTAACTCATCCACCTGCCCCTTAAACACCTCCAGGGAAGGTGATTCAATCCCCTCCCTGGGCAGCCTCTGCCAGTGCCCAATGACTCTTTCCATGAAAAGTTTTTTACTAATGTTCAGTCTGAACCTCCCCTAGTGGAGCTTGAGGTCATTCCTTCTCGTCCTGTCCCCTGTCACTTGGAAGAAGAGCCCAGCTCCCTTCTCTCCACAACCTCCTTTCAGGTAGTTGTAGGGAGCAATGAGGTCTCCCCTCAGCCTCCTCTTCTCCAGGTTAAACACCCCCAGCTCTCTCAGCTGTTCCTCGTAAGGCCTGTATCATAACATCACATGTTTGACATACATTCTTTCCACATACAAAAAGCAAGGGGTAGGAGCTGAGCACATGGCTCCTCAGGAGGGACCCAAGTAGTCCCTCGGTCCCCCTGTGTCAGAAATAGTTGGGAAACAACTGTAGATCTCACAGTGATTCAGAAACAAAAAAAGAAATTTCATTAGGAACAAGAAGTCTAAGTAAATAGACTCAGAAATTTCTGCTCCCAAAAACTTACCCATGGAATACACACATCCATTTTGCACCCTGTTTCTATTACTCCAGAAGTTAGGATCTATCCATGAAAGGAATTTAATGCCACATTGACATAGTTCAGCTGTAAGTTTATAATGTATGTTAATGGAAGATACAATCTATTTATATTTACAGATGACAATGAAAATAGTTTTATGCTGCCCCTTCTATAAAATGGAAGCTAAGAGGTACCACCTGTCATGGAATATCCATTGATGAGATAGTATGATCCCTCACAGAAAAGCAGGGATCCCTGTTGCCTGGGGATCCACAAGCTGACATAATAATTTATAAAAGTCATATGAGAAAAGGCTTATCATATACTTGAATATACACCAATCTGTCATGGTTCTTATGTCTTAAAAGCATACTGGTTTGGAAGTAGCTGCCCTAAAAGGTCAGCTTTCCAACTATTTTGTGCCACAAGTGCAGCCCCATGGCAAATCTCTACTGGCTAATAAAGGGTTGAACACATGCTGTGCTCTTTCCCTCTGTGGTAACACTATCGGGACTTTTTCCTCTATCAGGTTAGCTCTTTGCACACACATTTACAGAGGCCTCAGAAAGCCAGAAAAATCTGTGGGAGTGGCACATACTGAGCCAAAAAAGGTTTGATTTTGTTGTGGGGTTTTGGGGTTTTTTTGGTTTTTTTCCTAAAAAATGAAAGGGGTTTTAGCCCTTGGGATTACAGAAAAAAACCCTCTAAGGTTCCATAAAGCAGCTGGCAGATGAAAATAACTCCCAAAGCATTCATTTTTGTAAAAGTTCTTAATTTCTGGTCATTCAGACCAAGCACGGGGAGCTGAACTTCTACTAGTGGATGCTTGGATTGGGTAAGGAAAAGCAATAAAACCCTACACAATAAACCCCTTAGATAAAACCCTACACGAGAGGAAGGCATATGACATCCAGGGGTGGTGCTGGACTGGGTTGGGTGGGAGCTGGAGGACAAGATGCCTCCATCAGAGGGAGAGGGCTCACCTTGAAGAAGTGCAACCAGAGAAGCCAGGCAGGGAGGATGCGTGCTCTGGGGTTGCTTGGGATGAAACCTAGCAAGCCCTTCGCCTCTCTGGCATGGACCAGCCTTAAGCATATTTCCACACAGCTGGAGGGAAACCCCAGCTGCAGTCCTGAAAAATAACAAATAATAAAAGTGGCTGTGAGCAGCAGCAGGGCTGGCAGGAAACATTCCCAGTAGCAGCTGCTTCCTGAGTGCGACATTTATTTGATCCCCTGGCACCATCTGGGCCATGCCCCACTCTTTGTTTTCATTAGGAGTTTAGAAAAACAATTCAGCTTTGACTAATTGCTCTTCAAGATCCCAGGCTCACCCTCTCTCCTCCCCCCACATTTCCTCTCCCAGCCCCTCACCCTCCACCCGTGCCCTTCATCCCTGGGATCTCCCCTTCCACCCATGCCACGCATCTCTTTTTGTCCCCATGTTTCCAGAGTTACCTGGTGTCCCCCAAGGCCAGGCAGGACATCTTCGTGTGCTGTCCCCATGAGCATCCTCCGTGGCCTGCACAGGCAGCGCCAGCACAAACACAGCGACATGTGCCACGATGCACCAGGTGAGCCCTGGAATATCTCACTGACACGATGTGCTGGGTTAGAGCCACGCGCCCCTTGGGAAAGGAGACAAGGCAAACCACTGGCGGGTCAGCAGCACCATCCAGGACCGCTGTGTTTTGTGGGGACACCTCCCAAATCCTGTGGGCTGGGAGCAGCCGGTGCCCTGCCCAGACCCCTCACGGTTCTCTTTCCACCTCCAGCATGAGCGTGTTGACCTGGGGGAAGTAGCCCTGCAATGCAGCCTGTTTTGTTGAATGTGTATTTTCCACCCTGGAATAATTAGAGAGAAAAAATGTCAAGCCTTGATGTGAAATCCTTGCCATGCCGGGAGGGGGGTTGTTATTGCACAGGACTTGGACGTTCCCCCCTCACCCCATGTCCTCACCTGATGGCTTTAGCAGGATTCGAGGGGAGGACAAGGAACTGGAGGAATTCCGGCCCCCTAATTACACTTACTGGGAGGAATTTGCTTTTGCAATATCCCTGCTGAGTTAACCTAACAAGCATGGAGACAAACCTTTCTTATTTAATTAGCAGCTCCACCGTGAAGTCCCCTCCATGGCACGCACACGCCAGCTCCCCCCTCCTAGAATGCTGCACCAGTATTTGTTCCCCTCTCCCCTCACCCTTTGCCCTTTGCGATCCTCTGCGAAAGCTCAAAGAGCTTCTGCACCTTCCTGCTCCAACTTTCCGGTCCTAAAAAGTCCGCTTGGGTCGGGGCAGCAGTTCTGTTTCCTTGCTCCTTCCTAACAAGCGCTTCCTGCTCCTCGCTGCCCACGATTATGTGGAGCTCACGAAGCGCTGGGATTTCCTTCCCTGGAACCACGGCGGCTCCGCTGTGCTCTCCTCGCCTTGGAGGGCTGGGGAACTCATTACTCCAACCCTGCAATCTCAGCCGGGAAAGCAGCCGCGTGGGAAACCGCAGCCGCCAGCCGCGCTCCCGCTTCCTACGGTGGCAGGTTGGCAAAGGGCTGAGCGCTCCGTAGGGGAGGATCAGCCAGAAGAAAGCTGGCGGTGGGGTTTTGAGGTGGTTTTTTTTTTACTCAACAAGTGGGACTTGCTGCTGGACTGAGGTGGCTGGGATGTGGGCACCACGATCACACGGGCTTGCTGCAAGCTGCTTTGGAGCTATCAGGAAAAAAAAATTCATGGAAAGGGTCATTGGGCACTGGCAGAGGCTGCCCAGGGAGGTGGTTGAGTCACATTCCCTGGAGGTGTTTAAGGGATGGGTGGATGAGGTGCTGAGGGACATGGTTTAGTGATTGATAGGAATGCTTGGACTCGATGATCCAGAGGGTCCTTTCCAACCTAGTGATGCTATGTTACTATCAAAACCCATGGGCTGGACTGTGCTCGAGGGGCCTGGTGAAGTTCACAGGCAGAGGGATCATCCTGCTTCCAGGTGTGCTCTGAAAGTTACCCAATGCAGAGATATTGCTGGTGGGCCAGGCTTTAGCTGGCAAGGTCATGCTCCCAGCGCAAGGGCTGCCAAGGAATAAAACACTGGGCACTTGCAGGCTGATCCAGACTGACCCTTCTCCACGGCAGAGCTACGCTGGAAAAACCCTCCAGTAAAGAAGCTTGCCCTGTTCACCAAGGCAGTGGGATTTGTACTAGAATGAGAGATAGCAGAAAAATATCTTTTCTGGGCCTAGAGAATATGTGATGCTGGCCTCATAATGTTGGTTGGGAATATATTTTCCCCTGCCATGAGCTGAGGCTTCAGTTGCTCCTAAGCTGTGTTGGCAGGTATCAGCTTCAAATGGGAACACTGGGACTTCTCTTTCTATCCCAAAAGTTGCTCAGTGGGACTTTTCTCACCTCCTGTACCCATCTACTCTTCTGCTTTGCCAGCCATGCCAGCCCAGCTCAGAAGCCAGAGCTTCTACAGTTGTCCAACTGACAATACTCAGTGACCTCCAGGATGGCTGTCAACACCTCCTAGCACCCCTAGAGGGAAATCTCACCTGTGTGCTGAAAGAAAGGACAGAACAACAGGGAAGCAATGTCACAACCAAGGGCAGCAGTGGTGAAGCAGTGGTTTTTGCATGGCTGTGAGATGCCAGCAGAAACACCGCCAGGACACAAGCACTGGATGAGCACTCACATGCAAGCATAAACTTGGAGATCATAGAATCACCAGGTTGGAAAACACCCACTGGATGATTGAGTCCAACCGTTCCTATCAATCACTAAACCATGTCCCTCAGCACCTCATAGATGAGTAACTTGTGGAAGATTGAACTCACTGGTGGGCTGTCAGAGGAGAACAATGCTGAAAACTCTCTCACAGATGCATTATTGTAGCAGTGCAGAGCCCAGGCTTGTTTAACCTTTGATTAATTGAACACTATGTGGGCATAAGTGAGGGGAATCACAGAGATCTATGAGGAAAGCAAAGGTAATCACAATGTTTATCATCAGTTCAGGTCTTACTGGCACAAGCATCTTAAGGGAAATAGTCCAAAGCATGGGTGCGGGAAGAGGTTCTGGGAGGTGAGTTTGAAATCTCATCTCCCTGATTGGATAGGCAGGAGGAATTCCCAGCTGGAGAGGTTAGAGTGGCAGAGAGGAACCGATACCATCCCTTAGATGTGGGTCCTACCACACCACAGCTTGGGTTTCTCTGGGACCAAACTCCAGGAAGTACAGAATGGAGGTGGAATTAGATGATCTTTAAGATCCCTTTCAACTCAAAATTATTCTATGAAACCACACATGTCTACTGTTTCAGTTCCCTGCTCTCTCAGCATAACAGTCTCCCCACTGAGGTGTCATCATCACCAGAGGGACTACAGCTGGGATCAGTGCCCAGAGCATCCTCAGGATGACCAATGGTCTGCATCCCACACCAAGAACTGAAGTCACCGAGCATCATTTTGCTCCCATCCCTGAGAGCAGGGGCCCTACAGCCCCAGGGACATATCCAGCCTGGTGACTGGCTCTGCGCAGGGCGGAGGCACTCCCGGCAAGCTGCAGGAAGCATGACTCTGGTTTCCAGCGCGCAGGAATGCCGGGCGGCGCAGCAGCCAGCTTCCTGCTGCTTGTTGCATGCTTCCTGCCCCTCTCCCTGCCCTTTCCACAGCTTTACTGGAAAACCTGAGCGCTGCCCGATGCTCCCAGCCTGGCCATCGGCACTATGCAGGTGGCAATGGGCTGGTGCGAGCCATGGCCTCACTCTCCCTCTTCTCTTCTGGTTGGTCTCCTGTTGGAGTAAAAGGCTTGTTTTCATTCCACAGGGATATGAAAGGGGACGGGACAAGACAACAGAGGGGAGGAATAGCATGAGCCTTTGCAGTGGGAGGCAAAGTCAGCACTCAAGGCTAAGGGGAGTGTGAGCCAACTCATCCCATTTGGTGCCTGGGCTTTTGAAGCAGGTGTTCTCTCTTGAGATCATCTAACATGCTCCCACCACAGAGGGTTCATCCCTGTGGGGTTTGGGCTTGCAGAGCTGTGCCAGCTGCCCAGTGGGAGCATGGCTCCTCATTACCCTTGCTTGCTAGCCCCTGCTCCTTCCCATCATCCAGACTCTGCATCCAGAGGACTGACTCTGTCTTCCCTCTACTCATGATGCATCCATTGCACCCTGGACCAGCAGTTTTTTGCTCTTCAGCATCTACCTCTTGTTGTGCAGGTTCCTTTTCCAGCCCCAATCACCATTCCTGCAGGAATGCCACAACCTTCTTGAGACCCATCTTAGCCCCAAAGCTGCTTAGAAGAACCACAGATCAAATGTCACTGCTTCCAGCCCAGCTCCTCTCACACCACCTGGTCTCACCTTGACTCCATCTCCACAGTAAAGACATCTCCCTGTCAGGTCCATGCAGAGTCCCATCTTTGGAGCTCAAGCAGCATCTCCAATATCAGTCCTCTCCTCAAGCCTCTTCACCCTTTTCTCCTTTCATCCCATTCTGAGGATGGGTAAACTCATCCCACCGACCTTCTGGGCATCCCCAGCCCTTCCTTGACACCACAAGCGGGAATCAACTCATGCTTCTGCCCCACCATGGGCATCGCCCAACACCTAATGGTCTTCCTTGGGCCAGAGAGCAGCCAGACAGCACCAAGGATGCCAGTCCCAAGCCAGACATCAAATCAGTGTCACTTCAAATGCACCTCAGCTGAGCAGGAGCATCTCATGCTGTACTAGGCAACCACCTAATCTCCCTAGACAGTCCTAGGCTGTTGCTGTTCAGGCACTGATAAAAATCTGACCAAGATATTTTCAACAGTAAGCCAGGAGTCATTACAAACAACCGTCCCCTACCCTCCAGCTGGGAAAGCTCAGCCTGGAGTTTTCTTTAAACATGTGGATCTTTAATTTTTTTTTTAAGGTAGGCATAGGTGCCAGCACAACCTGTTGGCGGGAGAGTCCCAAACCTGACTCCCTGGGACTGCAATGAAAAAGAGGGACGAACTAGAGGAGAGGCAGAGCTCTGTTCTCCTTCCACCAGCTGAGCACTGTGGTAGCACTTGGGGAGCAGTGGGACAGAAGCAGAGACTGGAGCTGGGCTCATCTCCAGCAAAGCCAGGCAACATCTTTGCCTTTGGGAAGGTGGCAGAGCTCTGCTCACACTAACCCCTAAGGAGCAGGATGGGGAAAAAGGAGATCACAAGACAAAATGAAGTAGTGGCTCCTGAGGTGAGTTTTTCACATCCATCTCCCTTTTGGTATGTGCATAGCACAAGCCCGGTTGCACTCATTTCTCAGGCGATAAGTAAACCCAATGCAGAATCATAGAATCACAAGGTTGAGTCCAACCATGAGAGACATATAGGGCACCCCAGCAGTGCCTGCAGCACCTATGCCACGTAGAGGTCGGCAACTACACCCATTGTGGCCCATGTTTCTCCACCAGGTCTTGGTGGTGGTGGTGTTTGCCATGGCCCTGTTCCCAAGCGCTGTGCCTGATGGAGCTGCATGCAGCATTGCATTCACCTTTACCTGCTCCTTGCTGTCAGTAGGACAAGAGAGTAGCAATGGGATAGTTCCCCAGAAGGGTGGGGAGTCCCATCCTTGGAGGCTTACCTGACTTGATGGAACAAAGCCAGAGCTGAACTCATGTAGTGCCAGCAACAGTCCTGCCCTCGCAGTCTGGATCTCTCCAGGAGCTCCTTCTAGCCAACATCTCCAAGATTGACCTTCCGCTCCTGTGGCCATGCAGCCGTAGACAAAGCTGCTTGTGTGATGGATTCCAGATTCACATTGGTGAAACTCTCCAGGCTTGACAAGGACCCACACTGCAACAGAACAAGTTAAGCCACCACAGGTAGCCTTGAACTCCTTAGCCAGGGAGGTGATAACACAAACCCATCAGAGCAGGGATGAGTGCTGCTGTCAAGACAGGCAGCATCCAGATGTCCATGCAGGACACCGCACGCTCTTCAGGGCCAGGACTGCCACACACCTGCACAGCCCTTGCTGTGGCATCAGACTGTGTCATCTCCACGGTACCAACACCCATTGCTGCTTCTGCAGCTTATGGGATTTATGTATGTTATGTATGCGGCTACTCATTAACTGAAAAATCACCACCAACGAAATCCCTATCACAGACAGAGTATTTGGCGTGTGGGTGGAGGAGATGGCATTTTTGGCTGGAGGACTTAAATACCTTCCCTTTATAGTGCTGCCAACCAACAGCACAAACCTGTCAGCACATGAAAACCATTCTGTGAAATTTAGCAGGGTCATTAGCCAAAGGCATTAAGGGTGAAAATTGACCCAAACCCTCTGGAAAGTAAATCATGTCCAAAAAAATAAAAAGGTCCTGGATAAACATGAGTGTAACAGCAAGATCCTATGGAGAACACCACTAGCCCAGCACTGGGACACGAAGTCCTCCCCAGGTAACTCTGTGACTGCCGCCGTGATCTTGCTTCAGCCTTGGGGTTGAGCTCCACACAGGCCATGACTGTGATCTGGCTGAAAAATAAGGATTTAATTAACAATTCAACTAGCAGAGAAAGTATCACTAGCTGATCTTGGGGAGCAAGAGGTACTTGGAAAAACAGCCTTTTTTATTCCTCAGAGCCATAGGGAAATTGTAAGCCAGTCACTTGACGATCACAGGAAAATTAAAAGTCCAACTTTAGGGACAACAAAAATAACCAAGAGTCATGATGTGCAATAAACAGCACGGGAACCAGAAGGCTATTTAAACAGGTTTTTTAATCTCCTCTCCCCTCTGCTCATAATATTGCCTTTATTATTTTCTGATACAGAGCCTGATTCTCCCAAGTGCAGCAGAAGCTGACAGCAGGGTAATGGAGAAGCGGCAATTTCTCCCAAGCAAACCTCGAGGATTTAATATGCCTGCAGAGAGAGAGAGGGGTGAGAGGCAGCTTGGGAGGAGAGGGTGAGCTGGGGCAAGGGGTGCTGTGCAATAAGGTGCAATAAAGCCTCAGTGATAAAGAGCCTGCCATGCTGAGCAGGGGTCATCACTGATGGGCGAGCGATGGCTGCTCACAGCAGCACCGAGTCCCTTCCCACTGCTCTGCAGGGGCTGCCACAGCTGTTTGGGTTGGTGCGGAAGGTGCTCCAAGACACTGGGGCTGGACAGGAGTGGAGAGACCCACATCTTGTGGCCCTTTGCCCAAGTCTGCCCATGACTGAAATTTCCCAGTCCATCCACAAGTCAACAAACCCTTGATGTTCTTGCCAATCCAGGAGACTTGGGTTGTTGAACAAATGCCTCCTTGCAGCCAAGGCCTTACTTATTTGGGAGGGTGACTAGCAAGAGGCCCAGAGAACAGAGCTGTGGGATGGAAGGGAGATGCTCGATCAACACCCAGCCCCACCTGCAGAAACCTCTCACTGTGTGGGCAGAAAGAGTCTTGCTGCCCATTTGATGTTGTTCATCCAAAAGGTCCTTTTAGTTGAAAAAAAGCCACTGAACTTCATAGGAACAGTGTGGATCCCCTTGTTCCTTCAAACACCTGCAATCTCCTTTCTTATGCTGGCTTCTGGTCCCTACAGGATCCTCTGACTTGCACAACATCCTTTTCCTGCATGGGAGTTACCTGGGGCCTCAGGCTGCTGCAGCTCCTTTTAACACGAGCTTGCTGGTGTCAGTCGTGGTGACACAGGGCGTCCCACACTAGGACAGTCTGGCTGAGCACACTGCGCTGGCTGCCAGAGGACAGCCTGGGCCCTCGAGCCCACAGGAAAGTTTCCGTTGGGTTAAGAAAATGGAAACGTATTGAGATCTGAACATCAGCTTTCACACTCGCATCCCATCTCTGGCCTCTCAAAGTCACTGTAACCATCATCTCTGCCATGTTTCACCCCTGAGCTTCTCATGGCCATTCACCATCACCCGGATTTTGACTGCTGGTGCGAAACCAGCAGTGCTGACAGACACGAGGAATAGTTTAAAGGTAAGACATTAGTGGCCATGCAGCAGATCCAGTCTGAGCAACAAAACGTGGCGGAAGAGAGGTCATATCCCATCTGCCCACACACAAGAGCACCCACTGCAAGGGAAAGCTCTCCTGATGCCTACAGCCCCTGTGCCGCCTGCCTGCGCCCTTCTGCCTGACAATGGGACACGTGACTGTGGCTGGAGTGATGGATGGGGTCGGAGTCTCTCTTTAATATTATCTCACAGTGGTTTCCGTAAGTTGTTGGAGATTGCATAACACAATCAACTGCCATGCCGGATATATTTTGCAACCAGGGCTTCTATGGCACATCTGTAGGATGATATGCCAGAGCCTTCTGAGGAGGTCTGGGGAAGTTTGAGCACAGGAAGAAAAAAACAGAAAGAAAAAAGAAAAGGAAAAGTAAAAAGTCAACAAACATCTTTCCATAGTAGCTATTTTGGAGAGGCACAGTGGGGTGCACCAGCCAGCTTTGGAGGTACAGCAGCCCAGCTTGATTGCTCATAGCTCTGGCCACTCCAAGCAGCTGGGAGAAGGTCCCTCTCTCATGGGTGAGTGGCAACACACCATGGAATGCTCAGGTAGGGCAACAAAAGGCAACTGCAAGACAGGGCTTGAGAAGGCACCAACCTCCCTGGAGAAGAAGCATTGCTGAAGCACGAGGAAGGGGTTGGCCAGCTGCCAAGGGTAGCTGTGGGCTGTCCCAGCTGACAGCCCTGGGAAATGCTGTCCCTGTCACTCAGGTTCAGCGGCTCAGGCGGGAGGGTGCCATCTCCCATCCTCTCAGCCTCTTTCTAGAAGAGGAAAAAGGAATTCCAAGATACACGGACTGGAAGTTGTTGGTGAAGATATTTAGAGGCACCAGGCCATCTGGCACACTGTGCCTCACAGACACCAGCTCCAGCAGCTCCATGGCAGAAGCCCACGGCAGTGACCAAAAGACATGTTGACTCTCAACATCAACCCCCACACCGACACCACATCTCACAACCCTCAACAGTCTTAAAATACACACATTCCAAATGCAGACAAACTAGCACAGTCCACAGCATTATCACCACAAAATTACCTTCTTTTTGGAATTGTTTTGGTCTTAGCTAAAGAGCCAGCATGTTGACTCCATTAGACTAGAAAGGCCAAGGAAAGAAGACTCCAGGATTGCTGTGTTCCTGCTTTTGGACACGCAACCATCAGCTCCTGATTTAGGAGGAAAGAGAGAGTCTCCGACACAGGAGACGTGAAGGGCTCTGCAGAACAAAACAGGCTATGGGGAAAGGGACAACAAAGACCAGACCTTGTTTCTTCCTTGTGCAACAGCCACACATGGGCAAGGAGATGTGGGTGCCGAGGGAAGCACGGAGCCAAAGCTTCAAAGATGCTCAGGGCTTAAGTGGCTGAAAATGAAAGTGCTGGGACACTTTTTCAGCCTGTACTTGACAGTGAGGATGAGATAACGTCAGAAATACTGAGCAGAGAACATCTCTTGCAGAAGATTGATTATGCCAGCAGGAAACAGAGCCAAACCCATCACATCAGCCTCCATCCCCTTGGAGCTCAGCAATACCATGCATGGGACTCCACGCTGACCAGTATTGTTCCAGTCACAGGTTCCCCATGTACCAGACCCAATGCTGTTCACCTCACCCCCTGCCCTGTGCTAGATCTCCCTGTCTCACCCCAGGATCAACCTACCCAGTCAGGGAACATGGAGCTCTTTAATCCCTGTATCTTATGGATCGAGGACCCTTCATGTACCAACTAGTTTTTTCTTGTTCTTTGTGGGAACTAAGGATATCATAGAAAACCCCAGTAAGACAACTCAGTGACAGGTCTCCTTAAGACTCCCTAGGTCTTTCACAACTCACAAATTTCCTCAGCTGTGCCCACACATCTCAGTCCTACCTCAGCTCAGACCTATGGATAAGCATAGCCTGAACAAAATTGAGGAATAGAGAAGTAAGCAGAGGTGTACCACTGCCATGGGGTGGAGGTAGGATCACTGAATTACGTCTTGTAAATGCACATTCCCCATTGGAATGAGGGTGAGAAGACACTACACTGCCTTTTTCAGTCACTTGCTCTGGAAATGCTTTTCAGCTGCAGTCAGCGCTCCAGCTGTGGGGCAGATGTTAGGACTGTCTCTCCTCTCACCAGCTAACTCAGAAGCCACCTGAGTGGCCCCTCTCCTCACAGGCACTGCTCTCAGAGGCAGCTGGAAGAAATTCCCTTTTCTGTTTTTCAGGTGGGGTCTGGACTCCCAGATGCTAACATCACGTACTTGGCTCACTTATCTGTCTACTCCAGTCACTCCCAGTGTTTTGAGAACCATCCTTGTAGTGCTGCCTGGTGTCTTCTGAGCAGGTTAGACAGCCAAAAATACTCCTTGGAGCCGGGTTAGGCTGAAAGCCTCAGGACTATGCATGCCCATAGCACAAGAATCCAGATCCATTTGAGGATGGGAACTGCATTCAGGACCCATGACATGGGAAGCGAGGAGGCTGAAGGAATAACATGGAAAACACTGTCTTTAAATTTCCATATACACCTCACTCTTGGGAGCATGAAAAAAAAGGAAAGGGGAGGAAAAAAAAAAAAGGGAAGGAAAAAAGGTATCTTTTTCAAAGCAAGGATGTGGTAAAGAACCAGACTGCATCCTTTAACACACGAGCCAGGATGAAGAGATGCTGTTTTTTTCCAGGAGGAAAGGAGGGATTTTTCCATCTCCTTTATTTAATGAGGAATTCATCTTACCTCTCTGCAGGTGAGGGTGCCCCAGCCTCGGCAGCACTGCAGCTCTGCATCCCCTCACCTTCCTCACCACCAAGGGGCTTTGGGGAGGCAGACGCTTGCTGCCCTGTGCCTTGGTTTCCCCACCAGTAAATCAGGTTGATGTTCACCTATTGCAGAGCCATTCACAGAATCACTAGGCTGGAAAAGACCTTTGAGATCAAGTCCAATCGTACTTGTCCACGGCTAAACGATATCCCTAAGCAGAAGTGAGGCTTAGTCCATAGCTGTCAAGCCCTTGGAAGCCTTCACACCCTCCACCATCCATCACCATATAAAAGACAAACACAGGGTTTTTTGCAGTGCAAAGAGCAAGTCCCAAGCAGGGAAAGGCTCAGCCCCTCAGGGCTCAGACTTACTCCCCTCCTCAAGCAACAGGCTCCTTTCCCTCCTCTCCTTCCTGCACAGGCCAGAAACAGAGCCAAGCTAATAATTCAGATGACAGAATTAAACTGATCCTGATTAGAAAAAGCCTTTACCCCGAAGAGAGCAAAATCTGGCTCCGTGCTGCCTGTAATCCAATAGTCTCCCACGGCTGCCACAGCAAACCCGAAACCTGCCTCCAGGCAAAGACACTTTGTCTTGGAACAAGGGAAGTTAAACGCGTCTTAATGGGAATTTTGACACGTTTTGCTTTGATTTTACTAATGTTACAAAAGTAGCTGTTAGAAAATATTCCAGCCCAGCCAGGCCCTTTGGAAGGGAACCGTGGCTATGGGGAGGAGAAGCCTCAGTACCAAATCTCCTCACACGCCCCCAAGTACAACTATTTCATTACTGGCCCATCGGGAAGCCAGGAACCTTCCAGCTTCCCCAGCTTGCGATGACACCCGTGGGGCAGCCAGCACTGTGGGTGGGACCTGTTCTTGTCCCCTAATACAGCCAAAAACCAGGGGGCTAATCCAGGTCTAGGGTCCCAAGGTTGCCGGGATGGGGGGGCTGGTGCTGGACTCGGGAGGCACCGAGGACACGGGGCCACAGAAGCACCATCGTGAGACACAGGGGAAAATAAAGGATGCACAGAAATTGCTGTGAGAGGAGATGCTAAGCCAGCATCCACTTGTGAGACCTTGCAGGAGGCAAAAATAGGTTGTCCTCAACATGCCCCAGGTAAAGACAAGAGGATATGGCCTCAAGCTGCATCGGTGCAGGTTCAGGTTAGGTATCAGGAGGAGTTTCTTCGCAAAAAGGATTCTCAGGCACTGGAACTGTTGCCCAAGGAAGTGGTTGAGTGCCAGTGCCTGGAAGTGTTTAAGAGACAGGCAATCAGGGTGCTCAGGGATGGTTTAGTAGTGGACAGGTATGGTTGGGCTCAAAAATCTCAATGGTCTATTCCAACCAAGAGGCTTCACAATTCCATGATAAGTGAGGATCCTTCTCTGCCTGTTTCCACTTCACTCACACTGTTTGCCTGCAGCAGGGTGATCACTCCTTTCAGCGGCAATGCTGACTCTGCACAGACCTGGCACTGACCAAGTAGCAGATGCTGAGCCCCATTGCTCCCATGTCCACAGTAATGGCAGAAGAACCCAAATGAGGGCACAGGGACATGCTACTGCCATACTCAGAGTGGGAGTGGAGACTCCCTCTTATCCCCTCCTGGCAGCCCCACCTGGGATTATGCCTCACTACACTTTCCAGCCCTGGGCTGGTGTCTTTCATCCACCCAGGGCAGAGCTGGGATGCATTCAGCGCAGGCAGGATGACGACAGGAGCACATTAGGAACTTCCTGAGGTTTCAGGTATTTTTTTTTCCATTTATCACCAAAAGAGCAACTGGTGTTTCCCTGGTCCTCAGTGACCTGGGGCTGGGGAGACCTCCTAGATGTTAAGTGAACCCCACTAACATTTCAGGTACATTTAATCCTGAAGCACTTGGGGAACAGACTCGGGGAGTAGAAGCTCCCCACAGCGAGGCACTGAAGTGTTGTTAAAGCAACAGCAGAAGCAGGATATGGTCCCTCAAACGCATAGGAGCTCCTCCTCCTCACCAAGTCCATGGGTAAGAGCATCCCTGATGGATGCTGTTTGGGTCCTCATTGCAATCCCAGTGAAATGCAACATAGCTCCTGATCCCAGGCACTTAGTGGGCACAAAGCAGGATTTCTTTGGCTTTCCAGCCCTGGCTCAACCAGGTGATCATCCAGCTGGGCTTGCAGAGCATGCCTGGCTGAGCTTTGAGTGGAGCACTGGTACCCACTGCAAGGCTGCTGCACAGGCNGGAGACTCCCTCTTATCCCCTCCTGGCAGCCCCACCTGGGATTATGCCTCACTACACTTTCCAGCCCTGGGCTGGTGTCTTTCATCCACCCAGGGCAGAGCTGGGATGCATTCAGCGCAGGCAGGATGACGACAGGAGCACATTAGGAACTTCCTGAGGTTTCAGGTATTTTTTTTTCCATTTATCACCAAAAGAGCAACTGGTGTTTCCCTGGTCCTCAGTGACCTGGGGCTGGGGAGACCTCCTAGATGTTAAGTGAACCCCACTAACATTTCAGGTACATTTAATCCTGAAGCACTTGGGGAACAGACTCGGGGAGTAGAAGCTCCCCACAGCGAGGCACTGAAGTGTTGTTAAAGCAACAGCAGAAGCAGGATATGGTCCCTCAAACGCATAGGAGCTCCTCCTCCTCACCAAGTCCATGGGTAAGAGCATCCCTGATGGATGCTGTTTGGGTCTTCATTGCAATCCCAGTGAAATGCAACATAGCTCCTGATCCCAGGCACTTAGTGGGCACAAAGCAGGATTTCTTTGGCTTTCCAGCCCTGGCTCAACCAGGTGATCATCCAGCTGGGCTTGCAGAGCATGCCTGGCTGAGCTTTGGGTGGAGCACTGGTACCCTGCAAGGCTGCTGCACAGGCTGAACTGGGGAGGGGGGAAGAAACTGATGCAATCAGGACAGCGCTAATTTTAGCGAGGCTGAATGCAACTAAACTGGAATAAATCAAACAAACAATTAGGGCTGTGGGGTTGCAGGAGGAATCTCTGTCCGCCTCCTTGGAGATGTTGTTTACTTGGAGCAGCTTTTCCCATCCCTGTTCCAGTGGCCCCATCTCCACCCAACCCGCCGCAGCCCACATTTGTAAGCTATTTTTTGTTGTTTTAACGCAATGCTGCAATTCTAACCCAGAGCCTCAGATTGTCAAACAGTTGTTCTTTTCTTTTCTTTCTTTCAGAAAAAAAATACAGCTGAACTAATTTGATGAAAGGGGAAAATAAAACGTAAGCCAGACTAAACACATGCAGTTCCTACCTACAGCCAGGGCCCAGCTTCTCTCAGGCCAAAGTCAACACATGTCAATTTTTAACATGACAGGGGTTTAAAAGAGAAGTTTGAGCCCTGGATGAGAGGCGGCTGGAAAGCATTAATAACAAAGTCTGTCAATTAAAGGCAGGCATGACAAGCCACCATGACAAGGGCTGGGGGGTTCCCCCTTCCTCCCCTCCTTTTCCCTCTGAATTTGGTTAAAAAAAAAAAGTGATTTATGAAGAAATCCCTCCATTTGTCAAAAAAACCCTAAAAATAATGCAGCCACTTTACCAAATGAAGGATGGGCTTTGTTTAGGAGCCTTGAGAACAGTTCAGCAGGCAGGGGTTGAGATCAAACAGGTTAAGAAAAGCAACACCTTGAGGGATGCTCCCAGTGGCTCCCGTAATCGCAGTGAAGTTGCTCCCAGTTCACCTGCACACACTGAGGAAGAGCAGCAGCCTGACTGCCTCCCACAGAGCATCACTCTCAGGCAGGGTTTACAGTTACTGTGCTGAGCTGACTTGGTGGTGATGGGCCTGTTGCACAGCAATTGGCTATTTTGGGTTCTGGAAAAATAAAAAAAAAATCACAACCAAAAATAAAACCCCACCACCCTTCTTTTATCAACACTATAGGAAGCATGTCTATGGCTTCTGTGGGCTGGGCAGGTTTCTGTCCCAAGCCACCCACTGGGTTCCTAAAGAGCCAGGATAAACAAGGGAAAGAGGCAGAACAGTGATAGCTGAAGCAGCTTTTGGAAATGAAGGCAAAAGTGATGGGCAGGTGGGTAAGGGGAAGCATTTCATTAGGGGATACAGTGGGAAAGGGTTTTTCTCCTGAAGTCCAGGAAACATCCACCCACCATGCCAGGAGGAGGTCCCTGTGCTTTTAGCTGTGAAAGCGGGTGAAGATTTAGCCCAGAGTGAAAGAGCAGAGATTCATTAGCCTCCCTGCTTGGGTACACCAGCATCACCACCTCAAATCAGCCACCTCTGTGGCACCACGGGCCACTAGCAGAGGCACAACCCACTCACACTTGGCATCCCAGGATGGAACGAGCAAGAGGAGTTGATGTTCAGCAAGCCAGGTGCTCCAGTTCCAACAAAAGGGCCACTTTTGTTCCCGAAAAACATTTGAAGGCAGAGCTCAGAAAGCCTTTGGCTGTCCCTGGTCTGCACCCACAGCTTCTGGAAAGCGTTTCGTCAATGCCTCTCACCACCACAGTGGCTGTTGACAGCACTGGCGGCATCTCTGCGGACGGCAGCTGCAGAACACCAGCCTGAACAATGGGAGCACCTTGGCTGAAGTCAATAGCAGCTGCCTGCACTCCTCGTGCTAATCATTTAAATCGTTAGCTCCCATGGCTGCTACCAATCCCCCTCTGCCACCCACACTGGGCAAGTACTGGCTGTCAGCTCCCTCCGGGCCCTGCACTTCCCAGGAGAAAGCAGGAGCAGCAGCTTGCGGCATGGGGGGAGCACTGTGACACAGGTAGAGGGCACCTGGGATGATTTATGCCTTCGCAGCAGATATGTTGTTTGGATTTTCTGAGATATGCTGTGAGCTCAGCAGAAAATAGATTGGAGGAGACTCAACCGGGGAAGCTGATTGCTCTGTGGGCAGCAGGGACTATCCATACACCCTAATCCTGGTGGCTGCCTGCTGTCACCACACTGTCACCATGCCTGCACTGTCCTCATGCACACGGGTCCACCCCAAGCCACATTTCAGACACTCTCCTTCTCAGAGTGTCCGGCACAGCCTCCTATGCTGCCTTCCTCCTCCCCTTCCAGGCAGGCAAAGCAGCCCCTGCTCTGCATGATATCACCTAGCTGGATCACACTGCGCAGGGGAAAAGAATTGAAGGAAAGCCCTTTTAAATCAAGTTCACACCCTGTGTCAAGAAAGGTTAGCCTTCCCACTCCCCAGATAAACAATACAGACGTTAAACTGATGCCACATTTGATCTCAGACAAAAAGCCAAGAAGGTTTAATACATTCATTCATCTCAAGCCGTAAGCAAAGCTTATTCTCGCTAGTCTTGATAATTACTCCACTTCCCCCCATTACGAGGAGCAGCCACGCAATGGCAAGATTTCCTTCCTCCACAGAACCTTGCTCAGAGCAGGAATCAGATATTTGCAATAGATTATCTCTTTAAAATTGGTGCTGGAAGTGCTGGGCTCGATTCAGTGGGATTGCTCTGGACTTGGAGCAGGATCTGGCCCCAGACTTTTTCCTCTCAAGATGAGCATCTTTGATCCTAGAGCACTAGGGCTGTTGGTGTCACTATAAGACCAGGAACATATGAAGTCGTGATGGATCAAGAGGACATAAATCCTCCTCAAACTCCACAAGATCTTTTCAGACACAGCAACAGGGGCGACGATAAATGAAGCATCTCCAGTGCAATATCAAGTGAACAATTAGTGGAGAAAAGCTGCCCATAAGGCCTGGGGGAGCAGAGCAAAGAGATTTTCTTCCCAGAGACGCCTGCTAGAAGCAGCCTGAAACATTTCCATTTCTGTTGTCTTTTAATAGCAAGGTCAGCTCCTTTCTTCCTACCCTGACATCCTCCATCAGGGCCTCTTTCTTGGAACTCGCAACAACGCACCAGATGTCACCCAGAGACAGAAAAACAACCAGGGGCCAAACTGGGGCATTTCACCACTGCCCTGAATCCCAAACCTCGTGGCGCCAGGCTCACTGGGGAGAGGGAGCAGAGAATATCCCCTCGGTGGCACCAGCAGCCCCCAAGCCTCTAGGATTGGAAGGAGCCCGTTCTTCACAGGCACCAACAGTCCCCCTGCTCCTGCAAAAAGCCACATTACAGCAGCCTCACACGCCTCCAGGCTTCCCCCAGCAGTAAGAGGCCACTGGAAACAACCTAAATATTTGCAGCCTGAAGGGGGGCTTGGGTTTTTTCTCCCATTTTTGCTCCATGCTGGGTTTGAACGACTCTCAGCACAACTCCCAGCACGGTTCTGCAGCGTTCCTGGCAGCCCTGACAGAGACCCACACACAAGCGTCCCCACTTACTGGGACAGGGATGCTCACAGTGAGCTCCCCATGTAGCACCCATGCTGCCAGCTCAGCCACTACCTGCTCCCTACAGCAGATTTCACACACACACACAAAAATGGAGCTACAAGAAGACCAACACCATCACCTCAAGAAGAGGAGCAGAAGGGGCACACCCCTTTTTAGCTGAAGAACACAGTTACTCCCAAGATTACTGGAGGCTTTCTCAGGGCTGCAGACACCAGCTATGCCAACAACCATGCCTGCTGCTGCCTGAGGTGGCAAGGGTGAAGTCAGGAGGGAAAGAAACCACTTGACCTAAAAGAGAAAAATACTTACATTTTGTGATGCTGTGCTCTTCAAACTTTCAGCTCAGGGCATGCTTTCAGGCTCCTTACCTTTAGTACAAACACCACAACTAGAAATACTGCCTACTTTTTTTTTTTTTTAAATAAAAAGATAGACGAGACCTCCAGACCCAGGATCTGAGGCTTAAAAGTAGGTAATGTTTCATTACCCCTAAAAATGCAGCCATCTAGCCCTCCACCAAAAGAAGCAGAGCCCAAAGAGAGAGGAAAGGTGCAGGTGTGGGCTTTTATAGGTGCACAGGTGCCCCAGGTGAGACCATCCCCTTCCCAGGTGTGCTACTAAGAGTAGAGGCTGCTGCCTGGTTTTGGTGGGGTGGGATATGGCTCTTGTCACTGTTGTGCAACATCTACCTGCAAACAGCTTAGTAAAACCACTTTCAGGTGCATGCCAACCTCTGGAAACACCACGTGGATGCGTGCCCTGTGCCACCCACCTCACCCAAGCTGGGGAAAGCTGAGGCAGAAGGGGACAGAGGGTCAAGGCTGGGATTTGGCTTTGCGCATACTCCCCCATTCCATTTTCCCACAGCATCTCCAGGGATAACTTGGCATTCAGCTTCCCACCAGTCCCACCCTGGGCTGCTCTGCCTGCACGGTTGGGACCACCAGGGCACCCCTTGTAGGGCCTCCTTGGGGTGGAAGGATCAGATAAAAAAAGGAACAGAAGAATGCTTCAATCCTCCTGCCATGCACAAACATCTCCCCTTTCACACCTATTTCCAAAGACTTTATTTTTCCACGGTAAAAGGGGCTGGAATAAATGTCACATTGCAGCAGGTACCCATGAACAAAGCCACAAGTGTGGATGGCCACATGCACAAATTCTCTCTCCTGATTTTCCAGGTTTACAGGAGTGACCTTGGAAAAAGTGTGAGCCGCAGTTCTTCATGTCGTGGGCGATAACACGTTTGTCACCATTCAAACTGTCTGAAGGCTGCTCAAGTTTTATTTTATTGCATTTCCAGGTGTCACCAAGACCCAGCTGAATTACGTTGCCCACTCCTTCATTAAAAAGAAAGTGACTTTGCTTTCCATCTCCATGCCGAGCTGGAAACGGGGGCTCACGGGAGCAACACAGCGTTCAACACGTTTATTTTCATTTTTGCAAGCGCGCAATAGCTGAAACTCATAATTGAAGGGTTTTGAGCATCTCACTGGGACACGCTGAGAAATAAAACCCTTTAAGCACCGCAGGAATAAGCAGATGCGGGCAGGTGAGCCGTTCGCTAGGCTGGGGGATGCTGGAAGGGGGTGATTCCAGTGTCCCCCCCCCCAAGACTGACCCCGCATCGCCGCTGTCTCACCCTCCTCAGCCAGAAGGTGACGCCGTCTGCCTGCAAATTGCTCTCAGCCCAATTAGGAGAGCGGTATCGGCTGCAATCACGGCTGCTGATAGAGATAAATGGGGAAGGCACTGTCTGCCCAACAATAGTGTGGGGTTTTTTTTATTTTTTTCTAAAGGGGGGGGGGGAAACCTAGAGAAAAAAAAAAAAACAATTGAACTTTTCATCAGCTGCTAATCATGATTTTTTTATTGCTTTGCTTAGCATTTTCTGGGGAATAAAACCTCAGAGGAGCCCAGCCTTTTGTGGAAAATGAAAGGGCATATAAAAAAATGAATGTACATGGATTCTAAATATTTCAGGTTGTATGACTTTGTGTTTGACCTTAGCAGAAGATGAACTAATCCTGCAATATAATAGACTTTCATAGAGATATGGAAAATGGCTGCTTTTTTATCTCAGTTGCCATGGGAACCATCAGAGAGAAGGCCTAGCTGAGATGCAATAGAAGGTTATTAAATGTGTGCTTGTGTATATTGGAAAAATACAGCTTTTTGTCATCTTGTGTCACTCATAGGTCTTTAATACGTAATGTTTAGGTTATTAATAAACTAACACAGGTCCATTTTTTACAGGGAACAACTGTGAATACAGCCATAAAAAAATTAGTACAAGTTGAACATTTGCAAAACTCTTGAGCGTGGGCAGGGGCTGCCTCCTGCCTGCAACTTCCCACAGAAGTTTCTCTCCCTTCCCAGGCAGAGGAGGGGGACTTGCTGGACAGGGAGAGAAGATCGGGGCACTAGGGATGCGTTGTCCCCAACACAGAACCTGCAGCCCCCCTGGGCTGAGTGTTGGGGGGATGCAGGGGTACGATGTGGTGGTGCAAAATAAAACATCACCTTGTTTGTACCTGTGCATGGGGTCTGGTGCTGCCAGGGAGAAAAAGGGTGTCTGAGAGCTGAGGGGACATCTATGCCTGACTCTGGGTTGCGGAATCTCCTGCTCTGGTGCCAGGGGCTGGGAGTCTTTTACTGTTATGCAGATTTTGTTTGAGGGAAAAAAAAATAGAGAGAATAAGAAACAAGAAAACCTAGGAGGAAAAAATAAAAAGAGAAAGAAAGGGAAAAAAAGAAAGAGGAGAAAGAAGGAAGGGAGAAAGAAGGAAGGGAGAAAGAAAGGAAGAAAGGGAATGAGCCTGATGTTGTTCTGAGCTGGGACAGACTTTATGCTAACTGCAGAGCCAAAGAACTACTTTTCTTTGGGGTTTATTTGTTATTTTTTCTCCCTCAAGATTACCAGTTGCTCCCCAAATGTGCCCTGTCCTGCTTGCAGCCTGGATGCGGGAGGATCACCCAGCACCGATNAACAAGAAAACCTAGGAGGAAAAAATAAAAAGAGAAAGAAAGGGAAAAAAAGAAAGAGGAAAAAGGAGGAAGGGAGAAAGAAAGGGAGAAAGGGAATGAACCTGATGTTGCTCTGAGTTGGAAGGGACAGACTTTATGCTCACTCCAGAACCAAAGAACTACTTTTCTTTGGGGTTTATTTGTTATTTTTTCTCCCTCAAGATTACCAGTTGCTCCCCAAATGTGCCCTGTCCTGCTTGCAGCCTGGATGCGGGAGGATCACCCAGCACCGACAGGGAGGACTGGATGCTGAACCCCAAGGACAGACCAGGTTCTAGGGCTGCACTGTGCTGGGATCTAGGGGAGCACTGGGAGGTTTTACCAGGCTGGTCTAACTGCACCCTGAGACCACAGAGAGCTGGGACAGTCTTAGGGCACGGCTGAGCCAAAAAAAAAAAGGTTTTTTAGGGAGGCTGGGGGGCTTCCACAGAGCTGGGGTCAGCACCCCTGGAGCAGCGACTGCTTGTGGGTGCAGGTGAATGCGACTGTGGGTGCAGGAATGAGTCCTGAGTGTGGCCGGGTGCCCAGGGTGGTGCTCACACTTCTTCCTCTCTCCCTATAAATTTGGCAGCTCCCCTGCAGCACAACCCCAGATTCCTAAGCGCGTGGTGCAGCTGCACCTTGCAAGGTGGGTTGCTGACCCACCCTGCTCCCCTGGCAAGGGACAGACAAGGGACACTCTCCTCATCCCACAGAGCCCACGGCAAAGCCCCGTGTGCACCAGGAGCCTCGGGGGTGTCCCAGGCCTGGCTGGGGGCGCCCCGCACGCTCAGCAGCCCCCGCGTCCGTCCGTGCATACTAAGTAAAGCGAGGAATACATAGATTTTTGCCTATCTGCCGATCAAACGCGGAGATCTGCTCTGGTAAATGATGCATTAGATGCGGTGGCTGTATTTGTTGTGTGAGTTTTGAAAGGGTTCCGATAATCTGGAAGCGAGAGATAAGGAACACCATTTATTCAGCAGCACTTTGGAACCAATTTTCAACCCTGTTCAACCCCATTCTCCAGCAGCCTCCAGGAGCCCAGGAGATAAGGATTGGGCTATTCATTATCTTCACAAGGAACAAAGATTAGCTAGCAGAGATGAAAAATTACCCCTGGATAGTAATAATAAGGAAGCGAACCTGGAGAGTTGCTGAGCCTATATTCTCCCTGCTGCTGGTGCTGCTTCTTCTCTTTTTAAATTCTCTCCCTCTCTCTCTTTTTTTTTTTTTTTGTTGAATCAATATTTAAAAGGTTGGTTCTTTTTTATTATTATTATTTTTTAAAGGGGGGAAGAAAAAAAAATCCTTCCCCACTGTCTATCATATTTTTCAATATGCAGAATATGGTTGTTACCGTGGAAGAGAGCAGAGCACGGTCCCCAGACTTTCAGATGACATCTTTAGTACGAAAGCTAAACAGCAGAGGAAAACATCGTTTTCTTCCAGCGGGCATGAAAGGAAAATCACACCACCACCCTCCTCTGCCCCCAAATGCCTCTGGTGGCACTTGAGAGGTGACCGGGGGGGACACGCTCCCTGCCCTCCCGAGCCCCGGCTCGGACCCCCCGTTTTCTCCTGCTTGTGGAAAAATCTCCAGGCTCTGAACCCCACGTTTCCCGTGTTTTTTTTCCTCCTGAGAGCCGTTTCAGAGTCGTTCCGTGCAGGGCGAGCCCAGGGCGTCTCCCTCCTCCTGGGCACAAGGGGAAAAAAAAATAATAGAAGGGAACATACATATATGTATATATTTTAATACCGAATTCTTTTGTATTTCCCCCCCCCGACCCGCATAAATCTGGCGATGTATCTCCTCTCCGAGGATGAAGGGTAATACAGGAGGAGTAATTAAAACACTTACTTTGGAAATGGGCTGCGTGGGGCTGATAAGAATTATCAGCCGCATATCAAGGACCCTTTTTCCCCGTGAACCATATCACAAAGACAGACAGAAAATGCCAGCAGAATAGGATCCCCCCCCTCCTTTTTTTTTTTTTTTTTTTTTTTTTTCCCCCCGCTTACATTTTTACCTCCATTATGATGATAATTCCTCTCCCGCGAAACTTTTCTCCTTCCCTTCCCGAACCGTATTTCGTTCCCGGCTCCCTCAGGGCTCCCACCGGACCGACCGGCCTTTGTCTCCCCATTCATACGATTTTTTTCCTGCAGCCTGGGGTGGGGGTGTCGCCTGTGTCCCCCCCCGTCCCCCCCCCCCGCTTCGAATCACCTCCCAACCCTTTCCACTCCATCCATCCACCGGGAGCTTGGGGATCCCCCCCAGCCCCGCACCGGGAGGAAAATACCCAGCAGCCAACCCAGGGCTGGGGTGCGTAGTTATTTCCAAAATCATTCGTTCTGGCTGAATTTCCTAGTGGTCTGTAAGATACGTATTTTACCTTTTTATTTCTTTCTTTTTTCTCCCTAACCATAACGATTTGTCGCATAAATATCTACTTGTGCCTCTTCCAGCTTCTACGTGCAGGTGCAGAGCCCCAAAGACTGAGTTTGGGAAGGGAGAAGGGGACAAGAAACACGAGGTTATACAAAAACCAGACTGGCCAATGCAATTAAAAAAAAAAAAAAAACAATCCCAAACCCTCCAAAACCCCTAAAACATTCCCTTCGGTAGGGCTTGAAAACAAAATTCACACGAATAGGAATGATTTATACGCATAATTGACGCCACAAAGCGGTTCTCCCCCTCCTCAACCTTCCTTGAGATCCTGTGGATCTCGGGAGATGCTGGGGCTGCGGCTCCCGGCGAGCCGGCTCGAGATGCGCGCGGGGCTGGTTTAATATCAATTCATTTAAAATATGAAAGTCAAGTCGCGTAGACTGTGACAGCAACCGTAACAAAAGGTGCAAGCAACAGACAATGCGATGTGCTTGTACAGATATTGTAATGATGCAAATGAAGTGGAGGGGACGAGCTGCCTTATTATGTACATAAATACACAGCGGCTCGCTGTGCCACCCCTGGATGCGGGAGAGCGAGAGAGGGAAGGGGAGGGAAAGAAGGGAGAGAGGAAAAGAGAGGGAGGGAGGGCGGTAGGGAAGGGGGGAAGGAGGGAAGAGAGAGGAGGGAAGAAAAAAAAAAAAAAAAGGCCCCCGCCCCCGCGACGGGCGCCCCCCCC
>WAAB01024857.1:87528-108505 GCA_013389865.1 Piaya cayana
GCAGGCATCCATCACCACCCACCCCGCCGAGGCTCCCTGCCTCCCGCCACGGGTAAGTGTGGGGCGCGGGGGGGGGGGCGGCCCGGTGCTTTCGCTAAACCCCCTTCTCACCCCCCTCCTTCATTTTTCTCCCCTCATTTTCTTTCTCTTTCATTCTGAGTTTTTCCCCCTCTTTGCGGCACTCGCATCCTCCAAGCAGGCATCCATCACCACCCACCCCGCCGAGGCTCCCTGCCTCCCGCCACGGGTAAGTGTGGGGCGCGGGGGGGGGCCCGCTGCTTTCGCTAAACTCCCTTCTCACTCCTCTCCTTCATTTTTCTCCCCTCCTTTTCCTTCTGTGTCAGTCGGAGTTCTTGCTCGAACTCCCCTGAGTTAGATCCCCCGTTCTTCCTTTTCTCACCCCGCTTTTGAAGCCAGCTGGAAAAACTCCTGTTGACGTTTGTAACTAGAGCGGGGGGGGGAGAAAAGGAAGGTGTTTTTCTTTTTTTTTGCCTTTTTTTTCTTTTTGTTTTTGTAAAGAGTTTGAAATGGGATCTCTGTTTATTTTGTGGGGCAACGAGCAGGGAGGGCGCAAGGCGAGGATTTTGGGGGAAAGGCTGTTTTCGGAAGGGGGGAAAGGGCTCTGCTCCCCCCCTACNCCCCCCAGCAAGCGCTCGCCCCTGGTCCGGGGGTGGGTGGGAGGGGAGCCCAGAGGCCATGGAGGTGGCCACGGAGCAGCCCCGCTGGATGGCCCATCACGCCGTGCTCAACGGGCAGCATCCCGAGAGCCACCACCCCGGGCTGCCTCACAACTACATGGAACCGGCGCAGCTCCTACCTCCCGATGAAGTCGACGTCTTCTTCAACCACCTGGACTCCCAGGGCAACCCGTACTACGCCAACTCAGCCCACGCCCGGGCCAGGGTCTCCTACAGCCAAGCACACGGTAAATCGGAGCCCGCTGACACCCCCCCCCCTCCTCAGCCCCCCCAGGCCCCTGCGAGGAGCCCTCGGGCCGCTCCGGTGTGTGCAGGCGCGGAAAGGGGATCAGAGGAAACGTGATAGAAAGGGAGACACGGGTGGATTTTAACCCTAGAGACAACCAGGGACTGGAGAGGAGGTTGGGGGGGGGCAGGGAGAGAAAGGGAGGAGGTGAGAGAGGAAGGGGAAATAGTGCGCGCAGAGGCTAAAACTCCTCAGATGCGGCTACTTCCCGGATGCAAATACAAACCGATTCGAATCGGCGATGGATTTTATTGGGGGTGTTGGTAGGAGCTGAAGAGAGCGTGTCGCAGCAGCTCGGAAGGCAGAGCAGAAAGGGGTTTGCTGCCTGTTTCTCGGGGTCGGGAGGAGAAGGGAACCCCCTTTATCGCTGCCCATCGCTCTCTGGCTGGGCTGGGAGGGGACGAAGGGGCCTCTGTGCCGGTCTGGCTGCTCTTCCACGGGCTGTGGGACCTCTCGGAGCCGCTCCAAGGCTGAGCTGCCCCCGACACTGACCCCAAACCCTCTTGTGTTCCTACAGCTCGGCTGACCGGGAGTCAGATGTGCCGGCCTCACCTTCTCCACAGCCCCGGGATCCCCTGGCTGGACAGCAGCAAGGCGGCACTGTCCGCCCACCACCACAACCCCTGGACCGTCAACCCCTTCACCAAGACCCCCCTGCACCCCTCGGCGGCCGGAGCGCCCGGGGCCATCTCCGTGTACCCGGGCAGCAGCAGCACGTCCAGCACGGGCTCCGTGTCCTCGCTCACCCCGGCCTCGCACTCGGGCTCCCACCTCTTCGGCTTCCCCCCGACCCCTCCCAAGGAGGTGTCCCCGGACCCCAACTCCACCAGCGCCGCCTCCCCCTCCTCCTCCGCCGGGGCCCGCCAGGAGGACAAAGACGGCATCAAGTACCAAGTGTCGCTGTCGGAGGGGATGAAGATGGAGAGCGCCAGCCCGCTCCGGAGCAGCCTCCCCGGCATGGGCGCCCAGCCCTCCACCCACCACCCCATCCCCACCTACCCCTCCTACGTGCCGGCCGCCCACGACTACGGCAGCAGCTTCTTCCACCCGGGGAGCCTCCTGGGGGGCCCCGCGTCCAGCTTCACCCCCAAACCGCGCAGCAAGGCCAGGTCCTGCTCAGGTGAGTGTCACCTGTCCCTCTGTGTCCCGGAGGGTCCGGGTGACGATTGCGTGTGCGTGTCGTGATGGGCTTCGGATGCTTGGGGGGGCTGCTTGGCTCAGCTTTCTCGGGACAGAGGGGCAGGCGACTGCTCCTTCTCGCTTTTCGGGGTTTTAATCTAGGGGACGGAGCTCTTAGCGGGCTCCTAGGGTGCCAACACACACGTAGCACCGCTCCTTCCACTTTTCTAGGATTTTAAGCTAAGGCAGGATTGCCTCGAGGTGCCAGCACCACCCAGAGCGGCTCCCGGGGCTGAGGGATCGAGGTGACGGATCGAGAAGGGTTTACAGGATCAAAATTAGTTTATAGGAAAAAATATTTTAAAGAACAAGCCGGCTTTGGCCAGCCGGGGGGCTCAGGCCTGATCCTACTCCCTCCCCCGAGCCAGCAGCCCCCCCAGAATGACCCGTGGGGGCTCCGCAGTGTTTCTCCCCCGGTGGTTTCTTCCTCTCTCTCTCAGCTCGGAGCGAGGCCCCAGCGAAAGCGAAACCTCCCCGGCCTCTCCAGCTCCGCTTCGAATCGCGGGGCTCCTCGCTCCCACGTTCGAACGCGGTTTATATCCCGGTGCGAGAGGCTGAGGTGCCCGGCGGTGGCTTATTCCAACCTAACTAGAACTAGAAGGCACTTTCCCCCGCTCCTTTCCTCTCCCAGACACGTCCCTGCTCCCCGAGCACGGGCTGCAGACCCTTCCCGGCTCTATAAACCCTTCCTGGCGTTTCTGCCCCCAAAAAAACGCACCCCGAAAGCTGCACGTGAGGTGATGGATGAAGTTTTGATCCCACTCTGAAACCAGGCTGGCTGCACAAACACTCAAATCAAGCCAATTTGTATAATTTCTACCAACCTTCCTGCTCGAACATCCTCAGCCGCGGAAGGCGATGAATTACGGTGCGTTGGGGACGAATTTAGAGAACCTTTTAAAAAGAAACGGCTGTACAGGCTCGCGTGTGTGTGTATTCGTATATAGAGTTGCACATCTACGCTTATGAATACACCCCATGCGCTTATTTTTAAAGTAAACAGTAATTTAGAAATGATTTTTTTTTCCAACAAAAATATCAGCTAGTTTAAAGCTCATCAGCTCCGTTTCAAACGGCTCCTCCGAGGGGAAAAGCGCGTTCTCCCTCTGCCATTATTTAAATGCAGTTGCTCGATGTGGTTTTTTTAGTAATTAAGAGCGTAGTAAGAAGGACGATTAGCAGCTCGAGCCTCGAGTCTGCACCCAGGCTCACGACCCAGGTCTCTGAAGATGAGAGGATCTCGAGTAGCTTTTGTAGCTGCTCATGATTTTATTAGATGGAGGAAGTAAGGAGCTTTTTTTTTTTTTTTTTTTTTTTGGTTGGTTTTAAGGGTAATTTTTTTTTTTTGGTAAGGGACCCCCCCCTGTGCAAGGAACTGGGGAAAGTTCGTGACCACTCAGTGTTTTTGTAGGAAAGCAAAGACTCACGACACGACGACTCCTGCAGTTTCCTGCCCTCGGAGGGACAAAAGCTGCAAATGCAGCGGCCGGGGAGCTCCCCTCATTTTTCACTCCAGCCTGTGTTGTTTAAAAGCCACCCACTCCCTAGATTAAAGGAGACACAAGCCCCGCTGAACTCGACGTGGCCTGCTCCAGTTATTAGCAAAAAGAATTTCCTCTCCAGTTTAAATACTGTGGGATTTGCATAAACTATATTAAGGGAGATTTCTATATTAAGCAGAGCTGCCCTCGAACCATCGGAGGCAAATGAACTTTTAGCAGAAAGCTTTCTGAGGCAGAAAAAAAGATACCTAGGAGTTACACGCTGGGGTTTAACAGAGCCGTTCCACAATGCCGTGTTTCCCACGTTGTGCCATTAAAACAAAAAATGAAGCAGTACTAAGGTAAACTGCTCCCCACCAAATCCAAACTATCATTGAAAAATCACAGAAATGGAAAAGAACCAAAAGCCTGTTTTTTATAGTAATTTCCAGAGTGCTTGCTGAAACTGAACTTTCTCAAAGATCAGTGTTGTTAACGATGTTTTTCTGCCTTTAGAACAAAAAATAATAACCGAGCCTTTGGTATTTTGTATCTATCCCCAGTCTGCTCAGTTTTACTTTCTCATCCCATAGTATTTGCCACCAAAAAAAAAAAAAAAAGCACAGAATGGGAGGTCTTGTTCTCTTCCTTTGACTCTCTTTAACATTTTGTGCATTTGCAGGGGTGTGTGTGTGTGTGTGTGTACATGTGTATTTGTGGCAAGAGAACACGGATCTAACCATCGGAGTGCAGAATAGCTGTGGGAGGGGAGCAGTGCCCAGCGCAGATTAAGGGAGTTCTCCTTACTGGAACGATAACTTCCATCTGACACAATAAGAGTGTCACTCTTTCTCACCTTGCGGAGAGAGCTGCTTAGTTCTGATCATAACATAAAATACTCGCTGGAGCCTGGGTGTTCTCGAACCGCTGAGCTCCCTGCTGCATGTGCTGTAGATGTCACTGCTGTCTGATTGTGCTTGAATTAACACACTGTTTTGACTTTTGGAAAATGCCTAAAGGACAGTGCAAAAAGCTTTTGTGAATTTGTTTTTAAAGAAAGAAATCCGGTTTCTTCGTGTTTCCATTTAGAAGGCAGAGAGTGTGTGAACTGTGGAGCAACTGCAACCCCTCTCTGGAGAAGAGACGGCACCGGGCATTACCTGTGTAACGCCTGCGGGCTCTACCACAAAATGAATGGTCAAAACCGACCTCTCATTAAACCTAAACGAAGGCTGGTAGGTGGCTCTGTTTCTCCTGGGTTTGGGGATAAATGAGGTAGAGGGACCACACGCAGGCACAAGGCGAAAGGATCTTGTCTCCGCTCAGCCCCCTGCCCTGCGTGGTGTTTAGCGGTACCTGGGGGTCAGTCTGGCTGGGGTCAGCGCTGTGCCTGGGGGTAGGTCCCCCCTGTCACCCCCAACCCTCGGCTTCCCCACACGGACCACCATGCAGACCTCGGTCCCAAGCCTCCCTGCTGCTCGCAATCCATGTGGGATATCGTGTATCTGTCTCCCTGTTTATCCTCGGATGACAGCTTTTAATTTAATTCCTCATTTATTTGGCCTCTTGGGACGTTTTGGGTGCGTACTGGGAGCGAAAGGGTTATGAACGTGAATGTCCTCTGCTGTGTACTAAAGAAAAAGTTCCAGCTCCAAAAAAGCAAAACAAATCAGATGAGTCAAAGCTACTGCTCCCTACTTAATAATTATTTGTATAAAAGCCATGAAGTAATTTTCACTCTTATATTCTCTGGCAATATTAATATTGGTTCCCTCCCCAGACAATCCCCTACCGTTTAAAAAAAAAATCCTATTATTTTTCCATGGAGTCACCTATACTTTGTATTTTCATTTGAGTGATTTAAAAAAAATGTCCTTTCTAAGCTCCTGGTAGTAGTTTCCTATCCGGATATCTGTACGTTAAAGATAAGGAAACTTTGTGTATCTGTTTCCTGACTCTAAAAGCTTTAGAGAGTTTCTATAGGCAAGCCTTGCCAGTCATGCTTGCTGTTTTGAAATTTTTAATACACTCTACTCCACAAATAATGAGTAAAATGCTAAGAATAATAAATATTTTTTTTTGAGGCTTTGTGATTTATGGTGCCTAAGTCTCTTAGCTATTCGTGGGCACGTTTCAATGAGGTTTGGAGAGCAGAAAATTGGCATAACTCCTCCGACAGTGGGATGGGATACAGAAGATTTCTGTCCTGAGTCAGAATTTCAGCTATGCGAGCTTCTTAATGACTTGCCTCCTAAAGTGACTGACATATAGAAAAATGTTAAGACAACAGTGTAACATTATCGTCTCTCAGGCTCAAGTGCTTTCCAGCCTGAATGGGACAGGCCATAGAGTTAAGCAGCATAGCTGAGTATCACTAAGCCATCTCAAATATGCAAACATCGGTCTCCACCTTCCAGTGTCTTGGGAGACTGTTACATCTAGCTGGCTGCGAGGTGTTTTGGGGGCACTGGAGAGGTTTTTCTTTTAGTTTAGATGCTTTAATGTTTTGTTTTGCTTTAATTGATTTACAGCTTTGTTTATTGCTCCTTTTTCCACTGTAGTTTGCTTGTTTGCGGGGGAGAGGAGATGGCCAGCTTTGGGAATTTGCTCATCTGACATGCAATAGCAAAGTGATCATATTAATAATGTCACCATTTGGAAGTCTGGCATTAATTTTGTTTGGGTTGCATGAGTGTATTTGCAGTAGGGGGTACCCGCTCTTTCTGCCTTTGGCCTGTTCTCATGGGCGGGTATGGGACTAAAAATATGAGTTTCCGAGGGCCTGATCCTCGCCTTGAGCTGCTGAGCAATCCGTCAGCTTTGGAAAAGTTACAGAGGGCCATGGTGTAAATCAGGAGCGAGTGAGAACAGGACCTGGGTGCTTCTTTTTTGAGAGCAGGGTCAATCTGTGCTTTGAGTGGTACCAGGTTCCCCAGCGGAGCAGGGCCTGAGTTCTCCTAGGAATCTCACCGCTCTGGGACTCATGGAGATGCCCCACATATCAACACGAGCTTTGCTGCTGCTTTACCCTACGGCTCTCAGTGGCTTAATTGCAAAAATATCCAGGGAGCAAGGCCCCAGGGGAATCGCCACGATTGATACGCATTAGGAAGTAAACTCTGCTAATTTAAGAAAAAAATATCGAGTCCTCAGCATTAAGCCAGTTGCACAAAATGGACCATATTTTGACCACTTCCAGAGGCAGGGCTGAAACTCACTAATACAAAATTATTTTCCAAAGTATGGGGTGCAATTAGCCCGTCCGTAACACATCATACGACAGCGCGCGTGCACAAAGGACGCATTATTGTGGGGTCTGCTAGACAAGGGCCCATCCAGAAATTACTGGCTGCCTGCTGTTCTACTTTTCCTGTTCTTGTTTTGGAAGGTGGGTGAATGTTTAGGCATTTTTCTTCCCCCTCCACCTTGGTTTCAGCAGAACAATAGTTTTAGAAAAGGTGGTGGATTTTTTTGGTGGGTTTCCCCCCCCACACTTTTTTTTTTTTTTTTAAAGACAGTTGTTTGAGGGCTTGTCAAGTCAAGGAACTGAGTAGGGACAGAGGCCGGGTCAGCAGAATCATTGCTGCAAGGCATGAAATTTGGTTTGCTAAATATTTGAAGAAAGTTGGAGCCGGTTTTGTTTTCTCCCTTTCACTTGTAAATGGAAACTGAATTTGCAGTGATGGCTCTGATAAATACTGCACCCAGTTAAGTAATGCAGTTGGTTTTCTTTTGTGTCCATCTTTAAAGGGCCAGAGTAGGGGTAAAAATCGCATTCTTGAAAATCATTCCCTCATTTCAAACCCAGCTCCAACAGTAGTACAAAATAAATCGGTCAATTAAAAAAAACTAAGGCAAATGCATTGTCATGAAGCTTTCTAAAATCCTGCAAAAGGAAAACCTGAACAAGTCAGATGACATTTTCCCCTCTAAAAGTTTTGTTTGTGGAGTTAGAGATGCATTATTTCTCTCCTTAGATCCCTGCATACATGGTGCCACAGGGCTTGAAGCTGCAGCCTGCATAGAATACTTGTATTTAAACAAAAAACCTAACGGCCACAAAATTGTAAATCTGATAGGAGCTTCAGACTTGATGCTCTGTAAAATCTTAATAACTAGTTCTATCCAATGTAGATATTGAGTCCAACTTGACCTTTCTCATGATCTTCCTCCTCCTGCTGATACATATTTAATTTTCTCTTCAATTTTTTTTTTGGTTAGTCAGCGGCTAGGAGAGCAGGGACTTGTTGTGCCAACTGTCAGACAACCACCACGACCTTATGGCGACGTAATGCAAACGGGGACCCAGTTTGTAATGCCTGCGGACTCTACTATAAATTGCACAATGTGAGTATTTACTCATCTCATGTGTCGCTGCTTGCCTGGCTGGGATTGATGTCTTAACTGCATGGTGCACACTAGGCTTTTTATTTGTTTGAGGGTTTTGGTTGTTGTTTTATTCCTTCCCTGTCTCTAAGGTTCCCCTGGGAAGTGACAGCCATTCTTTGTCAGCATAGTGATGCTAAGTTCAGTGACATTACAATGTATTAGCTTGGCTTCTAACGCTTGGGCAAAAAAGAGCTACCGCACTTTGTTTTAACTAAGCATGTTTGTGTGCTGTGTCCCTCCAGAAACACAGAGGCCCTTTGGAAAGGGCTTTGTGCAAAAATTAATCACGATGAGGCATCTTCACCTTGATTTCTCCCACCTCCAAATCATTATATCTAAGGGTGGTTTTTTTTGTTATATCTTTTTTAAGAAAATTAATTAATGCTTGGCAGGAATTACTTGACATGTTGGAACGTTATTTAAAGTGTAAGTAACAGAGGTTACTGGTACAAAATCGCTCATCTTAGGGCTGAATTTGGGTCAACGTGTGCCTCCTGGTTTGATCTCTCCTATTAGGAAATGAATGAGGACTGAGGGTAAGCCTACGGGAAAGAGAGTCATCAGCTGCCAAATTCAGTTCAATTTGTTTTTCATGTCTAGGGTTTTTTTTTTGTGTATGTGGTTTTATTAAACAAATCAATATAAACAGGTTCTGTAGAGAGAAACACCATTTTTTTGGCCAGAAAAAGGTCTCCGTCCAGGAAAAACACATGGGGGCTGTCCAAATATTTTCATTTTTGCACAATAAGGTCATTTCGTCTGCATGAGCCTGATTTTCTCATTTCTTGCAGGTGAACAGGCCTCTGACCATGAAAAAGGAAGGAATTCAGACCAGGAATAGGAAAATGTCAAACAAATCAAAGAAAAGCAAGAAAGGCTCCGAATGTTTTGAGGAACTGTCCAAGTGCATGCAGGAGAAATCGTCCCCCTTCAGCGCTGCTGCCCTCGCTAGTCACATGGCGCCCATGGGGCATTTGCCACCTTTCAGCCACTCCGGACACATCCTACCGACACCTACTCCCATCCACCCATCTTCCAGCATCTCATTTGGACATCCGCACCCATCCAGCATGGTTACAGCCATGGGATAAAACCCAGTGACCAAGAGACCCACCCAGAGATTAAGAGCATGGGACTTTGCCTAAAGACGACACCAAGTAAGAAAATGTTCTGCCAAGAGGAGGATGTAGGGATGGCAAAAGGGAATCTTTGCTCCCGTGTGGTTTAACTCTTATTGCTGGACTAAAACCTTGCGATTGATGGGTCTTCTGCAGAAACGTGTAGTGGTGCCTGTAATGCACTTTGCGCCCTCAGGTATAAGGAAAAAGAACTCACCTGGTCAATACTTAATGGCCCAGCAGGAAGCAAAAGGTGGCAGAAGCTGAACGAAAAGGCTTGGAACTGGCTTTCCTTTCTCTCTTTGTTATTACTGTGAATACTGTAAAGAGATATAAGCAGCTTCCCAGGATGGAATCGGCTCACTGGAAGGCAGACACGCTGGATTTCTATTGTGGACTTTGATTGGGATGGGAAAAAAAAAATTAAAAAAAATCAAGAAAAGGACATCTTTATAAAAATGTAATTTTTAAAATGAAATCAGACACAAAGTCATATTTATTTTGCTCTTGTTTTCCACAAAAAGCCTCAGCCCCTCTGATTGCATGTTTTTGTGCTGTGGTTTGCAATGGCTGTCCTGTAAGAAAACCTGCCTTCGAAACAAGGGTAAGGAGGAGGGGGAACACACTCAGCAGCCCACTTAGATCAGCTCCATCTATCTTCCATGCCAAAATATCTGCTAGGAGGGGGGAAAAGACTGGGGGGGAACAAAGCAAAAATGTAGCCGTTATACAGGATTTTAATGTGCCCAAGATGGTGATTATTTTGACAAAATTTCATCATTCTTTTCCCTAACATGAAATATTTAATTTAGGAAAAAACCAGCCCCCCCCTTCCAAATATTCTTCTTCCTCAAAGACAGCTGGATCAGACAAACCTGTTGGGTAAAAGACTCTCGGGAAGGCAATCCTGCAGTAGTGAAGGGTGAGCTATTAACACAGCTAACTTTTAGCACAGCAAAAACCATCACAGGGCATAAAAACATCCAACTCAAAGCCTCTAGAGGTTGAAGCATTTTGTTGGGTTGTGCTGGCAGCTGTCGCTTAAAATTGCAGATGAGCTGCTTGGGTCAACTCACACGGCAGTGGCCACCACGGTGTCTTGGGCATCCAGGTCCCCGTGGACTTCGCAGGGAGGAAGGGCAGAAATGAGGTTGAGAACACTGGAGAAGGGAGAGAGAGACAATCAGTTTGAGCTTCACGCATCCGTCAAATCCCAGACACAGCAACAGCTGATGAGACAAGGGAAAGCATCGTTCTAAAGGGAACGGCTGTTTTCCGTAGTGTATTTTATATGAAAACAAAAAAAAAAAAAGAAAAAAAATAGAAACAAATTAAATTTCCCATTATTAAACCATATTGTACGTAAATGACCGACAACAAAGCTATTGCCAATGTGAAGTGTATTCTATTGATTGTTATGATCTGATGCCTCTCGTGAACACAAGCTCCAGTATAACATACAATGTACATATTTAGCTATACTTCTGATGAAAATGCCCCAATGAACAGAGGGGTTTGATAATGTAAACCACGTAAGCTTAACTCTGTGACAAGCTTTTTATTTTTTTAATTTTTAACTTTTTTTGTTGTTGGGGGTTTTCTTTTTTTTTTTTTTGGATCAAGCCAATTGTGTCTTTACTGCGAAAGTCCTGCTTTAAAGAAAAACACAACCAAAATAAAAACGGATGTACGCTAATTTTTTTTCTAAACAGTAATTTGAATATTTGATAATGAATTAAGAACCAAGCGGCCATGAAAATCCTGCTTTCCTCCTTTTTCTGATCTGTGTAGGCATATAGGTGCACTTTGTAAAGAAGTGGAAACAAACAGGAAACTAAATTGGTTGGGAGAAATCAAGAATTTTTAATCTACTGAGATAAATAATTGGGTCCTTCTTACTTTTTACCTTTTACAATGGTACAGTTGTACAATATTTGTATCCAACTGAAATTTCTGTAGGATTTGGACACGGGGGTGGGGAAGGGATGTGGGTGGAAGACAGGGATTACTGATACAGTTGACAAAGTGCAATATATTGTCAGTCACTGCAGCATAGACAACGGCAGTCAAGATTTAAATTATTTTGTACTTGTATCAGCATAAAAAAAATTTCTTCAGTATTTTCTGTTTTTATTTTAATTTTTATTTTGCTTATTTTTGGATTAGTGAACTAAGTTATTGTTAATTATGTACAACATGTTTATATATTGTCTGTAAAAAGTGTATGCTTTCCTCATATTCCTTCAAGGTGAATATTGCTAAGAATAATAAAATACCATTTTTGTGAAAGTACCTGTGCCCAGCTTCGTGTCATAAAGGCTGCTTTTAATAGGGAGAGGAAAAATTAAAATTGTTGTTGCCAGTAGAATTATTAACTTAAAAACTTTATGCAGAGTGGTCTATTGATACTTCAAAAGCCTTCCAGGGTAGGACGAAAAATGTAGTTGGTAAATGATTTAGTATAAAAAGCAGAGGTACAAAAGCTTATTCTCTGTTTTGGGGTTTCGCAGTGGTGGTTTTTTATTGTGTTCTTTTTTTTTATTATTTGGAGAAATATTTTTCAATTTAAAAGTTTTGAAAGTACCATATAAATGCGGAAAAGCAGCCTACTGAGTTTCAAGAAGTTCTCTGCGGGTTCTTGTACTGCTGTGACAGGCAACACCGCCAGCCTCTAAACCTCTTTCTTATGATTTGGCATCAACCGTGGCATGAAGGGAGTGAGGGAGGATGGCCAGTCTGGAGCTGCTCCGTGCTGTCCTGGGAACCGCTGGCAAGAGATGTGGTCGTGGGTACAGGGTCGTGCATGAGGATGGAGAAGAGTGTGTACCAGGCATCTCTCCCATGGCCACAGCTTCGTGGCTGCTTTCATCACACAGGTCTGACCCACGCAAGGAATTCTTTCGGGCCTTACAAAGTGAAGCAAAGTCCCCTTGCCGTGTGTGGGGGTGAATACGGCTGCTATTAAAATAATATTTTCAAGAAAACTGCTAATGAACTTTGAATTTCCTCCTTTGACCCCCTGGGAGCTGCGTCTCGCTTCTGTGGAAACCAACCTGGGGATAACTCCTTACTCGTTAAGAAAAAAAATAACTCTAGTTCCTTTTTCAGCGGGTGTGTGCAAATTCCAGCCCTTTTTCTATCACTGCTTCTCTTTAACTGTGCAGCCTTTTTCCCAGCCCTGTTTGCGAGCGTTACTCAGAAATGACAAGGAGGCACAGCAGCTCTAGATGTGCTGAAAAAAAGCACACGCAACTGGGACGAGGCCTTCCCACATCATTTCAGACAAGTTAATCATCTCTCTAACTTGTTTAGCGAGGTTTAGTGCAAACACCCATTAAAAGAAAGAAAAAAAAAGCAGTTTATAGTATACTGTGCAAGCTCCATTTAAAAAGACGCATGTTCCTTTTCAGACAGGTTTAAAATCGGGTTGTAACCAAACTGACCCTCCATATTTGAAGAGCTGAGATGAGGAGAGAACAGGACAACTAACATAATTTAGAACAATCAGGCTATTTGCTTTGATTGCGAAGACAATTCAAACTCTGATGAAGGTTTACCAGAGCCTGATGAAGGTTTACCAGATTTTGATGAAGGTTTACCCTGATGTTGCTTCTCTGCAGGTATTTCGCCAAGCCAGTCCGATCTGCTCGCAGAATCAGGGTCACAATCCATCAGCTTGTCGGGACGGGTGCTGCAGCCCCTGCTTCTTCTGACTGGGGTCTTCAGCGGTTCCTGCAACACAGATAAATAATCCCGTGTTTGTCAGGTGGCACTAATCTGTGAAAGATCAAACCATGTCCCTGCAACGCGTGTATCGTGCTTGTCTCCAGACATTTTGCATAGCAGAAGAAAAACAAACAGCAGGGAATGGAAACGGAGCAAGTGTGTAAAGTTCAACGTAAACTGTAAGCACAGAGCAGATATTGAGGCAACAAATTGGGATTTACGGTCCTTTTACTATCACCAAACACTGTGGGACAGGCTTTTTGTGAAGGGGGAACCCTGACATTTCTTGCCCGTTGTTGGGATTATTGTTTTAAGATTATTGTTTTAAGCCGTGCTTAATTGTCATGTCTCCACGGCCACATCAAAAGCCAAGAAGATTAGGTTACAGGGAGTGTTTGATGTCAAAACACAAAATAAATAAAAGGAGAAGCCGGAAAGGTACCTTATTTTCCATGATGTCTAGTGAGGTTTTTGCCACAAACGTATCTTTCTTTATTTGTTATTTTGCAGAGGTTGCACTTTCAGTGACAAGATTTCATTCACTTACTTCCAAATGACTCCACTGCTTTCCTGCAACAGCTCGAAGGGGTTAATATCCCCTCTTTGATGGAAAACGTGGTATAATTAACGCAAACTTCTTAAGTATCCTGGTGACCTGTAGATGGCCACATGAGAATTCTGTTATTTACTGACTTGCCAAACGTTTATTGCTTATAGCAGGACAAGTGGGAAGCAGGCATTAATTTTGATGCTGTTATCTGTGATTGCGTGTGAAGTTCATAGCAGAGAGTGCCTATATGTCAACTGCAATTAAACATCTCCCTATTTTATTTTTTTTTAAATGAATTTCTCGTTGGCGGAGGGGGTGGGACTGGCAGCTTTGCAAACTGAAATCCTGCCCATCCACAGAGCAGGAACAGCCAGACACAGGACAACCTCCCCTTACCTGCAAGTTGCAAAAGAAAACAGTCTGGCGCCATGGAGCATTTGATCCTTGGCTTCTCCACAGAGACAGTCAAATCAGTACCAACTGTGGCAGGACAGAGAAGGAGATTTTGTTGTGCGACATCTCCCCTTGCAAACCAGTCTGAAAAACACCAAGAATGATGCCAAAAGTGGCTATCAGGTGAATATGTTCATTTATCACCAACCTGGACTGGATTAGAATGCATGACCTAGAAGGAAAATGCTTTGTTTAGCCCTACTCCCTGGGCCATCTGGTCCTCGCAAGTAAACATTTCTAAGTGAGATTAAGTGACTGTTCTTTAAGCATGGTGATATGAGTGTAAACCAGGCTGCTCTGGATCTAACAGATCAAACCTCAGCATCAGGGCAGCCGGCTGGTGCCGATTCAAAGACACCATTTGCTTGAACGGCTTTGGGTGTAATTCTCCTCGGTGCCAGCTTTGCAGTCAATCCCGGTTCAGTCGGATGTGTCCCTGTCAGACCCAGAGCTCGTCCTAAATCCAGGGCTCAGATTGCACCAAAGTGCTGCTGGGAGGTCAAGGGCCCCATCAGAGGAAATTTACAGGAGAGACCACAGTAAGAACTACGCTGCATTTGCAACAAGAACTAAGCTGCTTCTCTGAGCACCAAAAGCTCAGCAGAGCAAAATGCAATCGCAGAAGATACAGAATTAAAAAAAACACAACACCATCCATCAGGTAGCAATGCAATAGAGAACTAACCCCTCCTTCAGGGAAAGACTTCGACACACTGCTGAGGGAGGGAACTGCTACTGTTAGGTCTATAAAAACTGAGTTGGGGAAGCATAATGTTAACCCAGCCTATGCGGCAATGCCAGGGAGCAACCGGCTACCTGTCTGTACCCTGCTCCCATGCCTCTCCGCAAGGCTCTGCACTCTGGGCTGCAGGGAGTTATCTGGAGCAAAGTTGACTCTGGCTCAGGAGGGTCAAGATCTTGTGTAAATCATTTGGAGCTGGGCCTATCAATGCCAGAGCGTGAACATGGACCCTTGTTTCTCTTAAACACTTCAGTGTTTCACCAAAGTTTCCCCCAGTGCTTTTGTTTTCATCTGGAGCTTGACTGAGCTCCTGCCTTCCCACCATCAGGCAGAGAGGCTACAGCAGATTTTTTTACCTGGAATGCAAGATCATGATACTGGTTGTTTTGGTGGTTTATCTCTGGTTCTTTCATTCCCTCCCACCTGCCCACACCAGCATGCTGGTAGAAGGCTATACTGCTAGAGTGACCCCCCTGCATCCCCTGGAAATCCCTACTGTATTTTCCTGTAAAATTCAGATTAATTTACCATCTTCTGTCTGCATTTTTTTTTTAGACCCTTGTAAAATATGGGAGTCCAAGCATCTCATTCTGAGAGTTTCTCTGTTAGAACTAGATGAACAAAAAAGAACAGACCAAAACAATTCGTGTAACCAGACCCTTTGGGTGGTACACTATTTAGCTCTACCCAAGCACAACTCCCACCAACACAGGGAAGAAGTTCTTCATGTAGAAGCACATCTCTGGAGACAGAACACTGCCTGATTGGTGCCAGGACTCACGCCAATCTCTCACACGCTCACTTTCTGACAACAACAAAGTCACAGTACTCCATGCCTCAGTTTCCCCTTGCAAAATAGGTGTAGAAAAGACATCACCTGCTCTGTCAGCTACGTACAAGTGTTAACTTGCTCCGGTCTAGCAGACTTCTGGGCAAGTTCAAACAAATGTTAGTGTGTGGTGGTCCTGATAGGCACTAGGAAAAGACATGGCGCTCTCCTCTCCAGGGCAGAGGCTCCTCCTTGCCTTCACGGTGCCAACAGCCTCTCCGTACGGCTGTTTGTGGCAAAAATGACACATTGGAGAAATTAGTCATTAGAGCATGTCACATGTGTCACACGCAGAGAGCCCCACGCACACACGCAGGGGCAGGCACTGCCTCCAGCCCATTGTGTAGCAGCCCTTTCTCCATCTCCCTTGCTGTCAGCCCCTGACCTTCCTTTCACATGCTCTAATGGTCACTAGAAAATGGCAAGAGAACACAGTCACGGTATTAAATAGCCCTAATTTGTCTCCAGGCCTTTCCCCTCCTCCCCCTGCCTCGGTCTCCCGCAACTTAACTTTTAAACCAGCTGAAGTTTACAACAAATCAAAGCCTCCCTATAGGCCCAGATTGTCTAAATACGGAAAACAGGAAGTGAGTAACCTTCAACGGGAAATTGTTCATCCGATGGAGGCCAAGACCCAACGCCCGGAGCTTCGCAGTCCTGCCCCAGCACAGCCAGACACAGCGTGTACCCAACGGACACCGAGCATTTTGCAGGAGGGAGTGTCCAGGAACACATTTTCTTCCCTTGCAGTCACGTTGCGGCTTCTTCGAGAAAGGAACGGTGTTTATACCCAGGCAGAACAGTAGATGGACGGCTTGGGAGGGTTATTTTTAAGAAGATTGGGGATCAGGTGGAGAAGCAGACAAGGGCTGGAGGAGAAAACAGAGAACATGCATGAATCCAAACCCACTTGTTACGTCCTTTGAAGGTGAAGATGGCAAGAGAGCACCGCGAATGGCATTGGGCTCTTTCCAGCACACAAGGCTGGGAAGAGATTTTGTGCGGCAACCCGCTTGGTGATGAAAAGGAGAACACTTCATTTCCTAGGCAGAGAGAATAATAATTTATTTTTGTAGAATAACTTGCCTGCTTCCCCCCACCAGGAAAGATCCCAAATTATTTTACCGGCTGTTTATCTGAGGCTTATATTATTCGCTGTTGAATTGCAACCATTACTGGGGTGGAACACAGCAGCTGTTTAACAACTCAAAACAATGCCCCTTTTTTACGGAAGGTCATATTAAGATCCTCTCTAACTGAAGGTGAACTTCTTGCTATGTGCCACATCCACTGGAATAAAGCTTTGCTCACAGTTACACTTCTGCCAGAATCACAAAACTGCCAAAGAAACTAGGATGCACAAACACATCCAAGCGTGCCTGAGTCCTTCCACTCCAGCTGTAGACAAGGCTAATGAACCATGTACCACAAAGCGCACCTTGGGTCATAGATAACTCTTTTTCTGACCCCCTGGAGCCTGCATTATGCTTACATGCTAGTTTTGCTCAAAGGACCTCATGTGATTAGCATGAGTAAGCAAGCCTATGGTCTCCAATTTGAGAAACAGACACAGAAAAAGAAGGCATGGTCTGGTTTGCATTTTGGCAAGTCGAGGAGATGTGGGTCATTTTCTTCTGTCTTGATTCCTTGCTATAGGGCTGGGAGTGCTTCAGGTGAAGGCCACTGCTAGGGAAGATGTGCACACATGGGACAGATGGTCTCCAGAGGATATTAATGGGCAAGGCATAACTGGAATTAGAACCGCTGGACTGGGATGCTGCACCTCTGCAAAGACTGAGGCTTGAGAGAAATGCACAGCAATCAGTAACCATTGGGTCTTTTGAGAAGGACAATCAGAGATGAAGCTTCTAGTTAGACTCTTTGCTGCAGCATTTCAAATATTGGCCTTAATTTACCTTTTAAAAATATACTTTTAATTCTGGGTTTAGGCAGAAATATTTTCTATTTTGCTCCTACAGTCTTTTTCTGTAATTATTTCCCCGGATTTCTCATGCTTTATATAGGCAAGTAAAACTGGACTTGTGGCATTTGCTTCACAGAAATTTTCTCTTTTGCATAAAGATGAAGTTTAGTTGGTTGTTTCGCTAGCGAACCAGCTGGCTGTGAGAAAGATGCTCTTAATCAAATGGCCTTGCTGCCTCTCTAGGGAGAACTCTTGTCTTTTTTCCCATCACAACAGGTTTCCTCTTTCTTCTCTGGTGGGCAGGTGTTGTCCCACTGGGATGTGGAAAAGGGCAGGATCTGATCCCATTAAAGATAGCCTCATTGGTGAGAGATCAGAGGGGCATCCCTAGGTTGTGGGAGAGTATGCCCGACTTACTTCACTGACTAGTAAATAATAGAGCTGGCTCTCAATGGTACTTGCAGAGGTTTTAACAGGAGTCCTGATCTCCAGAGGGACAGTGAAAGCGAAAGGAACCCAGAGGGTGATGCCTGTGTCTGGCATTGCCAGAAACCACAGTTGGTCCTGCAAATGATGGGAACGGAGGCAATGTTTTTACCCAGGAAACATGCAAAGTAATGCTTTCCCACTGCTTTACCTGCTTGCTTTACTCTCTTTCTCCATCACTGTCACAGCAGGCTGACTTTGAGGGATGTGCAACTGAATTTTCCTCCAGTGGAAGATGAGGCACAGATAATCCCAGAGATGGAAATTCTACTGCAAGCTCTAGTCTTGGCTGTCCCTTGATTCTTTCATCTCAAGGGTTACAACAACTCAGGTTTGACTTCCTGGGAGAGCAAGATTGAGTGTGTGGGCTAGAGGAGGTCAGGGAGCTCCAACTGCATCCCTGGCCTGGATGAGATGACGGGATCAAGGGTTGTAGCTTGCCAAGCGGAGCCTGTCTGCTTGCAGTCCTAACATAGCATGGAGCAGTTTTTCTTGTGCTGACCTTGTGCTCACAAAAACTGAGATAGTAGCAGGAATGTCCAGTGCGTTTCCTTCTCCTGTGTATTCTGAAGTGATCCAGGAGGTGAGTGCCCAGGAGCTACAGACTCCTCAGACCTACAAGAAGCTCTACACCTGCTTAACTTAGGTCTCTGCCTGCTCAGTTAAGGCAGGATTTATCTACCTTGCATAAGGCTGTGACAACCTATTTGTCTGTGTTAGTGCAGGCCTTGGATACAGTTGTATCCCAAGAATGGGAATTTGAAGCTGGATGTATGTAGCAGCCAAAATATGCAAGCAGTGTGGGCCAGAGGCTTGTCCAAATGAAGCAACAGCTCATACAGACAACGTGGCAAGCACAGGCTCCTTGAATTTCCTTGCTTTGGCAAGATCCCTTTGGCCAGAGTCACTCCAGCTCCAGCAAAGGTGTCCATGAAGGATCCTCACCTGCTCAGCAAAGGCTCTGCATCCTCGAAAGAGTTAACACAGAGCTCCTGACTCAATGCACAGGAATGCAGCCACCTCAGGTAGAGGGACAGCCTTGAACACCTTCATGGGAGCCTGCACAGCTCTGAACTCAACCTCAACAGTGGCTGCACTTGGTTGTGTTGGGACTGATGAGAACAGAGAGGGTACCAGCATGTTAAGACAGGTGGCTATGATTTAACATGCTCATTTTACTTTCTTTTTCTATGTCCTTCCTTAGTGCCACATGGAAATTACACTCCTTTTGGTCTACACACCCTGCACCAGTCGGACATCCTTTCATCCGCATCCTCTTGGTGCTCTCCTTAAAGCGATTCGCTCTCCCATTTACATCCTTGCCAAATTGCCAAATTTACCTCTGTGGCTCACAGCCAGTCTCCTTTACTTCTGCTGCATTAGGGCCTGGGGAAGACTGGTCATCCTCCTTGCAAGGAGCCACCACTGCAGGCTGCTCCTCCGCAAAATCCAGCTATGCCAACTGCTCGCCCTGCCTGAAATCACCGCCCCTGCTCAGCATTCCTGCAGGCTACTTTCACTTTTAGCTCTGATGCTGAACAAACCCAGCTCTCTCCTCGTGTACACGTATGTATGTATTTATATACATACCCCTGCCACAGAAAGAGCCCTCTTTTGCAAGGTTTAATATGCTTCGAGTTCTGCTGTGGACTCTTCCTCTTTTATTGCAGCTGTGGTTTTAGGGCAGGCTTTGTGGGTTTGAGAGCGTCCTTGGATGCCTTGGGAAACGTTCTGCAAAAGCGGACTTTCTCTCCACGCATTCTACGCTCCAGCCACCAGGTCCTGAAATCTCTGTGCACAGGATTTCCCCTGTTTAGACGAACACAAAATCTACTTGCCTTTCAGGCACAGTTTCTGATTAATACTACTTATTTACGCCTGCAGTGCCAGGCAAAAGAACAGGAGAGCCAGCTAGTCTCCCTCCTAGTTCAGCTCCAGACAAGCCACAACGCTGCATCGGGATGCTCTGAGTGGGCTAACAAATGCCACCCCACAGCCACATCAGCCCTGGGGTGGCTGCTGTAAGTTGCTTTGCCACAGCTCTGTAGAGAATTAGATCTTACCCACTGTCCTTAACGTCCATGACACAGAAGAAGCAATAGTACCTACCTTGTAGAAAACAAGGGAGAGCCTGCAAGCACCAAAACCTGTGGAACAGAAACACTGCCTGCCCCTCCTGTGCTTGCTGTAGTTACACGAGGGAAAGTAACTCTGGGTTAGGAGAGCTGAGGATTAACCTAACACACCTGGGTACCACCTGCTGCTTTAGTGGTTCCAGCTCACAGTTTTGTGACAAGCTGTGTGCTTGACAGCACTATCCCTTTGAAATGCCATGTGCCCTGCTCAGGGTTTGGAAAAGCCTTGCTCCAGTACAGGCTAATTGTCAATATGCATGAAGACAAGCTTCTTGGGGTGGGCTGGAGGCAAAAAAGGGACAATTTGGGGGTAAAAATTGCTTCAACCACAGCACAAGCCATCTCAGTGCTCCTAACCAGCTAAACAGCAGCTTGACCCTACAGAGTTAGAGCAGCCTTGAGGTGGCTCTGACAAGCAAAGCACACAAATGCTGTGAAACAAAAAAATACACAAAGCAACAGAAATGTCTCACAAGGTCTAAAAGCACAGCTGTTCAGCCTTGCCCATTTGTATGGGAAGCAGGAGCTGTGGCTCCAGAACGTGGAGCTGGCAGGCAGCATAGGAAAGGAGAGGGAGGCGAGAAACACGGCTTAGGAATTTGCAGCCTTCAAGTTCCCTCTCTCCCACCTCCTCCTCCCTGCAGGAAATGAAAGAAACTTCTTTTATGGAGAGAGGATGGTAGGTGTGCATGCGTGAGTGTGTGCTGGGGAGCAGCCTGCTCTCACAGGCTCCTTCCCGGCGTGCAAATGCGTGTGCAGGGCTGTGTGTTTGCACACACGCCTGTGCCGAGATATTCTGAAGCGCTCAGGGCCAGCCCAGGGCCGTTTCTCAGAAGTCTCCTCATGCATGTCTGAAAAGGTGGATCATGCAACGGAAGTGGCGAAACCACCAGCATGCCCAGGCCCAAAATGACTGCATTTTGGCATTTTTTTCTTTTTTTTTTTTTTTTATTTTATATAAGCCCCCTTACTTTTTCCTCC